>JBAMJV010001434.1:0-2500 GCA_037951105.1 Echinarachnius parma
AGTAGTAGTAGTAGGCTAGTAGTAGTAGTATTAGTAGTAGTAGTAATAGTACTAGTAGTAGTAGTAGTAGTTGTAGTAGTAGTAGTAGAAGTAGTAGTAGTAGTAGTAGTAGTAGTAGTAGTAGTAGTAGTAGTAGTAGTAGCAGTAGTAGTAGTAAAAATAATAATATCAATAATAACATTTATATAGCGCAGCTACTAAAGATATACACTCTACTGGGCTTAGATAACTACTACTAGTAGTAGTAGTAGTAGTAGTAGTAGTATAGTAGTAGTAGTATGCTATATACATGTACAAGTTGCCACAAGTTGCCAGATAATAAAGCCTCTAGAAGGAACTTAGAATTCCAGGACCAGAGTAATATAATATCTGTAGAGTGAATGTGGGTGAATAACGGGAAAGCTAACATCGCGTCAGTAGTTAATTGACTCTTGTACCTCTTTTTTTTTCTGGCGCTCGTAAACATGGCGTCCATATGACTGTAAATACACTTGTGAGGTTAAGCGCCATCTAGCAGGGAATTTCAACATAATATAATACTCAACATAGTATAGCAAAGGAACGATGTTACAAGATGTATTAGCGCCATATGTTGTTAGATTGTAACCATGTAAAGTTGTACAATGTGAGAAGTTGCCGGGAGGGAGGAACGTAATGTGAACCAGAGTTTATTTTCATGATAATATACTCTTGTTCTGCCATTCCAATTAGTTGACACGCGTAAACATCTTTGCTTGTGTATCAATATTATACAAAATTGTAACAAGAGATGGCGCGAGTCAGCTAAACAAAATGTTCCTCATTGAGCACCGGGGTCGCATTTGGTGTACCTCTCTCGTAACCGAGGTTGATGTGTGAGTTCTTCTCAATCTAGTGAACTCCATTCATTCTTGCATATATTAGGAACAAGCTTACCCCCCACCCCCCCCCCCCCCCCGCCCCCAATTCAACTCTATCTCCCGCTATCTGGTCCTCGCTATTTTTCTCTCTCTCTGTATCTCTAACTTTCTAAGAATGATAACACGTCTCGGGATATGCGTCATTATACAAATGATGCACAGGCATGAGTGATCGGTAAGAATTGGATGCACGAGTTTAACTTTGGAATGGTTTAAACCACGAGCGCAGCGAGTAGGTTTTAGACCATTTCCAAAGTTAAAAGAGTGCATACAATTCTCACCGATCCACGAAGTATTTCTGTGCAGCATTTGTTTTATAAAATGGGCGCAAAAAAATGTGAAAATCAGACTTTTTCCCAGTATGGCTTAATTGGCCAAAAGTACCGACGCATGGTTGCAAAAGTACCGACCCATGGCAAAAGTACCAACCCATGGCTGCAAAAGTACCGACCCATGGCAAAAGTACCGACCCATGGCTGCAAAAGTACCGACCCATGGCTGCAAAAATTTAGATTTTCACATTTTTGTACACATAATCAAAGATCTACATACACAAGATGCTCAACTCTCGGTCAAAAAGTGAAACGCTAACGCGCGGAATTGTGGGAGTTTGAAGGAGTGCGCCAACTAGCGGTGAGCGGGTAAAGTTTCCAGGTGAGCGCTGATTACAGTACATTAAAATTGCAGGATCATGGTATTATATAATAAAAATCAATATATTTTGGGGAAAGATAAGACTTAATTTACTGATGACACCAATACTCTTTGATATTTTGTTTGAAATGGCAAGTATATAATCTTTCCAGGCTAAATGTTGGTCAATAATTACACCTAAGAAATAAGTTGATTGAACACGCTGAATTAGAATATCATTAATTTTAATTATTAAGGAATTTATTGAATCATTTGAAATAGCACTTTGCTTATGATGGTAGTAATGAAATTATATTTAGAAGTATTAAGAGACAATTTATTACAATTGAACCATATAGTGATACATGTTTCATTTCATTATTTATAATTTGACATAAGGTATTAATATCATTGTGAGAAAAAAGAATATTGGTATCAGCAGCAAAAAGCACAAATTTAAGAGTATGGGGACAATTAACTGAATTATTTATGAATAGTAAGAATAGAAGTGGTTCTAGAATTGATCCTTGGGGTACTCCACATGTAACTTGTAACAGTTCAGAACAAACATTGTTATATACTGCGATTTGATAGCGGTGCTCAAGATAATTTTCAAACCATGAAAGTACTATACTTCTTAATTCGTAAGATTTTTCTTTATGTAAAATAATATTGTGATTGATAGAGTCAAAAGCTTTACTCAAATCCAGAAAGCTGAATAAGTAACGTAAGTGTTACTCTTAATCAGTATTGTGTATTGTCATAATTTTATTGTAGTTGTTTCAATCATGAAAATCCAACTAAATAGAGGTCCAGTTTATATCTAAGCCGTCTCTATTCTGTAAATACCATGTTGAGTTAGAAGTTTGAACTGACAGCCCCTGTTGTGTAGCCTGAAGGATCCCGGGAAGGTGTGAAAACTCTATTGAGAACTATGGATTAAATTGAAGAAACCGCTGAATAAATTA
>JBAMJV010001434.1:20000-105000 GCA_037951105.1 Echinarachnius parma
TACATGTTGTTTATAGCAGGACCCCGACAGGGAAGGGAACAACAATTTACATAAAATGACACAGTGCGTGTTTTTTTTTTGTATTATGACTAACACAGAAGAATGGAAAAGGAAAGAAATGACAAAATGTTTGGTGTGACGTTTTCGCGGAGTGGCGACAATGAAGCCATTGGTCCGTAAATAATCGATATCTTTGAGGGCTGTTCAACGTGTGTACATGTACATGTATAACTGAGTGAAATAAACTGTCATAATCACCTGAATGCACACAAAAATATAAGATTACTGCGGGGTAAAGATTATAACTGCACAGTGCGTAGAAGATCGAAGTACACTTGCCTCTACTATAAACTATATTGCGGTGGATATTCAGACTAATACAAGGAAGATTACTGCAAGAAGTTTATATTTAACCCTTCATATGTTCAGACTATTGCCATATTACTGTCGGCGGAAAACCTGTTAAGGTACCAGCATGTTAACGAAACAATATAACATTATATTGTAGATAGTTATAATCTTAGTACCAAGAGAGAATTGAATTATACTGCATAACTACACTGCGCAAACGTGTAGCCTGTAGGTGTTCATTATAAATATTGCGGGTAAATGTTTATTACTGTCTCTTGGAAATACCAGCGTTTTTATCTCAGCATGATAAAATTTACTACATGATAGTGAACAAAACAAGACGAAAATGCTGCATCCAAATCTAAACGTGTATAAACCGTGCTTGCCTGTGCATATAAATTGATCGGGCCACCTATATCTGGTAATCTGGACTAACTTCAAAGCTGGCCTCTTCTCAGTCTGATTAGGCACGGAACAAGGCGTTCAACAATTGGACTATCGATTCGAAGCCCGCGGCATCGGACTTATTACAGAGAGTGGTACTAAGGACGTATTAGTCACACTACATAGATTCATATACGTGGGTGCGTGGTCGAACCAACCTCGGTTTATAATGGAGAGCTTCTGTAGATACGCGTGCATTTTGACTGTTATATTTCTTCACAAAGGTAAGATAAATGTGTCTATATAAATACAAACAATATATTTGTTTTCTTAGTATTATGTAGTATAATACGTTCAGTTGATTAAATGTTCTTTGTTGATACATATAGATATATATATATATATATAATAATGTGTCCTGGCGGAGACCAATTTTTCGACCAGTGCCTTTTTTTCATTTGGTGGATTAAAAGGAGGAACATTGCTTATTAAGATACGCCTACTATTATTCTTCCTTCTCAATCATTTATGATTACTCCTTGCAATTATTTATATATTGGAAGAAACCGAAGCTGTATGTATTAGTTCACTTCTCGCTTATATATATATATAATAATGTATACAATATTATGCATTTAAATGTAGGTTTCCTCTAATGGCATATTTTAAGTCGGTATATTTCACAACTATTACAAGATATTAACCCAGTATGCATGGAAAAACAAAGAATACAACACAGTAAAACTTTTAAAAATGCATAAGAACATCATTACAAAAAAGAGATCCCGATTCAATAAACGCAGAATGAAATCATTCATTACATAATGCTAAACTGAATGTTTATAGTTCCCCAGGGCAACTCCTTTAATGTTATAAATGTCTATGTTCATATTATTTTGTATTCAAACTATGTTTTAAGAATTGTTTTGCTCTTATGCTGCGATCGTATAGGGTGTGATATTAGAACAATCGCACGTGAACAATGTAGCCCTAATCACAATGTTATCTTATGTCAATCATGCGAGTTAATATTTGCACTAGTTCTCTTAAAGGGATCTAGTATCATTGTCCAAATAATCAAAATCCAATTTGTATTCTAACGGTTCTCTCAAACCTTGTTGTATTCGTATTCACAATAGTAGCATGGGACAGGATTAGTTTTTTTGAGTTTTCCTTTCGTTACAATATACTTACGATAAAAGTGTTTTGATGGTAAACTATCCCCTGGATAGTCGTAATCTTATATAAAGTCTGTGCAATGAGTTAGTGAGTTTCACACTGCGTTTTTGCTCATTACTTGGCCATAAAACGTCCATTTAACTTGAATGTTCACACAATACCCAGTGGACATATCCAATTTCAACAACATATGTATCAACCATTCATCACTCTGTGCACATGTCACAATGTTACTAGATCCCTTTAAACTATGGCAAAGTGATAACACCTGTACTAGTCCCTGACCTCTAAATCCAATAATAACTGGTTCAAGATGAGTCTATCTATGTAGTTGTGTACGATAACATAATTAACATACGCTAATCAAAGTGTGTGTTCACACAGTAGATTCTAAATCCTCAGACACGGGTGCAACAAGCGCCATTCTAACTCTGAACCAATACAATACAATTATTTATTTTATTTACTTATTACTGTGGTATATATATTCTTGTATTCAAAAGAATTACACATACAACAGATTTGTCTTTAATTTAACTCCTGCTTGGTTGGATAAAAGTATTCGGACTTAAACATAAATTCTATAATTTAAAAGCACAACCCCGCGTTCTAGATTATATATCATACATAATTGAAACAGCTTTGATTAACCCAACCCCACGCAACATAATTTTGCCTATTGGTCAGTCTGCCTATGGTCAACCCGAACATGATGGCTTAGCGGTTTACGGTTAAAGTGTCCGCCTCATGCAAGGGAGGTCCCGGGTTCAAACCCAGACCGGGTCATACCAAAGAAACAAAATAAACAAAATGGTACCTTCTACCTTCTATAGCCAGGCGCTCGGCAGTTATAGAATGGAGACGGGACAGTTAATCACACAAGTCACCCGAGGACTAGCCACCCCCCCCCCCCCCTTCTGTAGCTTTCGCTACATTTAGTAGACGTGTGGCCTATATGGCTGATAATTCGGAGATAGGCTCCTCCTTATGTTCAACAATTGGCACGGGAAGAACTTTAACTTTTAAAACTAATCAATGAGTTATTGGTTTACCCCAAGTGGAAGGTGCTTTTCGGATCGCTATTACATCCATGGAATAACTATAATGTAATGACCAGTGAGTCAAATTGGCCAAAATACAACCCTCGAAATTGTTAGATCTATTGCACATGAGTCGAATCATTTCCCGCCCTTCCCCTGATTGGAACCCTGTGTCCACACATCATCATGTATCGGGTGTATGACATTAATTGTGCTATGCCTAATTCCACACAAAAGCATGAATAATCCCGCGCGGAGTGTTTCACAAAGATCCCAAGTTTAAGTTAACGCTAAGTTTTACTTTAAAGTTAGGGAAAGCCATTTATAATTTCAGCACTAGACATATTCAAGAGCACAAAACGCGAATATTGATAACTTTCAAAACAATTTTACCACAATAACGTCAAGTCTCTTTGATAGAAGAAAATGTATTATGGTTTTAATCAAATGCTAGGCCTGTTTGAATAAGTCTTTCTACAATGGCAACAAAGAAACGAATTGCTTTTCATAATTCATGCGTCAAACTTAGTGTAGAGTTCGACTAATTGATATCTTTGTGAAACACCCCCCGGTGTGTTGGCATAGTGTGCACACTGACTCAACCCATTGTGAAACGCCCCTGGTGTGTTGGCATGGTGTGCACACTGACTCAACCCATTGTGAAGCTGCACCCCCGTTGTGTTGGCACAGTGTGCACACTGAATCAACCCACTGTGAAACACCCCTGGTGTGTTGGCATGGTGTGCACACTGACTCAACCATGATTGTGAAACAGCCCCGGTGTGTTGGCATAGTGTGCACACTGACTCAAACCATTTTCCACATATCATGCTGTATAATAATTATGGTCTATTGTCAGTTTTGGTATATCGATCGCTGTTCTTTATAACCCTGACTCTGCACAGTGTGACCCCGATTCTGAAGAGCATTGTGCGCTGACATCTCACCCAAACAATGCCACATTGCTCTATGCCCGAGGCATTCCCGCATTATGAACTGTCAACAAAATATGTCCCAATTGATATTGCACCATCATATTCATGTCGCAATATGATTATGTGTTGTTAAAATGAAACCAAAATCTACAACATGAGTACCAACATCATATTATATAAATAACAAACGAATTATAACCGACACAAATAAAAAACAAGTTTAAAAAAAACCATGCACTAATAAACTAATCAATCTGAAGTGAAAAAAAAATGAATATAAAAATACAATGACAAAATAAAAAAAGGTAATATTAGACCACATCTTCAACAAAATACAACATCTTATCAATCATCATGTTTAATCAATGACAAAGAATCCAATCAATATAACCGCCATATAACACTCTGAAGTAAAGCAAATTAAATACACACAAAATTAAAATACAAAATAAATACAATATGAGAAAAGACAAAGATAGGGGCAGGAATTTAACATGACATGACTCATGACTTTATGCATTCGTATGCGTCACGTCAGTCACGAGATAATGTCTTCTATTGCATACTCGTATACATATTTATAAGAAAGCGTCTTTCATTGTTTTAAAGGGATCAAGTAACTTTGTTGGCAAGTGAAAAAAGGAATGAGTGATTGATAAATTTGTGTATCGGAGTGATCTGATATGTCCACAAAGTAATGTGTTAAAAGTTCACGTTATTTAGATGTTTGGGGGCTGAGATATGAGCAAAAATGCAAAGTGATATTCACTTGATCATTGTACTTACTTTATACACTGCATGAAATTATCCCGTAGACAATTTCATATCTGAACACTTCAATCGTAAATATCTTTTAAACGAAATGAAAAAAAAACCCTGTCCCGTGATTTTAGTGTTAATATGAATATGATAAGGTGTAAAGGAACCAGTAGAATTACAAGACAGTACGTTTTTGAAGTTTGGACAATGTTACCAAGTCTCTTTAAGGATAATTGGCAGAATTTGTGCAGGCGGTTCAATTCCTGTGAAATGATTGATAGTTGTCATTTGTTATTCCTGGTACCAGCAGATTTTGTAAAATATACTTTCTTTAAAAGAAAATATGAAAGGCTAATCAGGGGCGTCGATCACGGGGGGATGGGGGGGGGGGATATATCCCCCCAATATTTGAGGTGGGGGGGGATGGCCTCTATTATCATCCCTCCCCCCCCCCCCCCCCAATATTTGGGAGGGTAAAAACAAAAACAAAAAAAGTTTCCTATATCGTATGTCTTATGTTAGAAGTCCTTACTCATTCCTCCATAAGCAAAAGAAGTGCGATCCACCCTTTGGTTTTCTGCAAACTTGATTTCATTAAATGTGTTTATCTATAACACGGTAACTCAGAAACAAGTTTATAAAACGTGAAATTGATGCCTTAGGTATGCTCCAGATTGCACAATTTCAAGCCCCAAAATGCAAAAGCTTCACACCCACCCCCCCCCCCCCCCCCAGGCGCGGATCTACGGGGGAGGGGGGGGGCGTTTTAGGGGGTTTAACCCCCCCCCCCCCCCCCCCTTTGGGCTGCCAAGTGAAAATGCGATGTGCATAGCCAAACGCCATCATGGGTTTAACCCCCCCCCCCCCTCTCCCCCCCCCCCCCCCCCCCCCCCCCCCCCCCCCCCCCCCCCCCCCCCCCCCCCTTGGGCTGCCAAGTGCAATGTGCATAAAAAAACGCCATCATTGTGTCCAGACCCACACAGTATCCGTATCGTCATTGGTCAAACCCCCCCCCCCCCCCCCCCCCCCCCCCCCTTAGCAAAATAGCCCACCAAAAATCGCCCTCGCCGCTACGCGGCTCGTGGACGATGCTCCGCATCGTCATTGGGTCAAACCCCCCCCTTAGCAAAAAAGCCAAACAATAATCACCTCGCCGCTACGCGGCTCGTGGACGATGCTCCGCATCGTCATTGGGTCAACCCCCCCCCCCTCCCCTTAGCAAAATAGCCACAAAAAAATCGCTATTGTACCGATAATTTTATTCAAAGCTAATTCGAATTCGAATTCCACATTGTGCGTTTTCTAACCAGTCGGACATGTCGGGACGAATTCCGTTGCAAAATGACAAATTAGATTACGTCAATTTTGAATTGAATGACCATTGTTCATTTAGAGGGTTAGGGTTAGTAAATGACTAAATCAAATGTAGCAATTGCAGTTTCGTGACTTCGCTCGGGACGAAATTGAAATTAGCATTGTATGAATTTGATTGACGATAGTTTGAAAATGGATCGGAAAACGTATATCATTCGGTCAGGATGTTGCTTTATTTACATTGTTTTGATGTGTTTATCTTTGATATAATATTCATCGCTTCTCGTTAAGAAATAAGTCATATATATATATATATATATATGACTTATTTTACTTTTTGATTTTTGGTGGGCTATTTTGCTAAGGGGGGGGGGGGGGGTTGACCCAATGACGATACGGATACTGTGTGGGTCTGGACACAATGATGGCGTTTTTATATGCACATCACATTTTCACTTGGCAGCCCAAGGGGGGGGGGGGAGGGGGGGGGGGGGGGGAGAGGGGGGGGGGGGTTAAACCCATGATGGCGTTTGGCTATGCACATCGCATTTTCACTTGGCAGCCCAAAGGGGGGGGGGTTAAACCCCCTAAACGCCCCCCCCCCCCCCTCCCCCGTAGATCCGCGCCTGGGGGGGGGGGGGGGTGGGTGTGAAGCTTTTGCATTTTGGGGCTTGAAATTGTGCAATCTGGAGCATACCTAAGGCATCAATTTCACGTTTTATAAACTTGTTTCTGAGTTACCGTGTTATAGATAAACACATTTAATGAAATCAAGTTTGCAGAAAACCAAAGGGCGGATCGCACTTCTTTTGCTTATGGAGGAATGAGTAAGGACTTTCTAACAATAAAAATTGGTCTCCTGGCGGAGACCAATTTTTCGACCAGTGCCTATTTTCATTTGGAGGATTAAAGGGAGGAACAATGCTTATTAAGCTACGCCTATCATTCTTCTTTCTCAATCATTTATGATTATTCTTTGCATTATTTAAATATTGGAAGAAACTAAAGCTGTATGTATTAGTTAACTTTTCGCTTATATATATATATATATATATATATATATATATCTATTTGTAAACCGTTGCCCTTGCTCTTGTTTGTATTATGTACCATGCTAGTTTCAGAATGCGAATCTGTTTTTAAAATTGTATCATCTATTTGTAACATTCGAATTTATCTGAATAAATAAATTTGATTTTTTACAATAAAAATGTAGACCTCCGTACCTAGGCCTACATGAACGTTTCATGAAATGGAACTGATCTTTGAAATCTAACGCCTGGTTTAAAAAGAAATTAAATTCGTTAAATTATGTTGCATGTAGTGATTATATAATCCCAACCATATCCCCCAAACATTGCCAACATGCACGATGGTTCGTTATTTGGATGTGCAGTTTCGTCACAGTCAAACCATGGCGTACCTAAGATGATGGGGTAAAGGGGGGGGGGGCTTTAGGGGGCACATGAAGCACGGGGGCACGGAATTTGTGGCTCATGTCCACCGTTAATTGTACCCCAAAAACAAAAAAGGCTTACAATTTAAACAATAATAAAGAAATACAAAGCGGCCTTCATCATCATTCTTACAACGTTACGTCACTGCACTTACAAAGAGCCAAGCTAACATTATCGTGTTTAATGTTATAATCATATTTAATTATGCGTTCTTTTCTTTTGTACGTATTTCGATTCAGTTTCATCACAGACAGCACCAGCAAGCACCCCACCTTCAGTAAGCATCAAACAGTGCGGAGCCGCGGAACCACCCTACCAGAATGCCGACACATTCACACCGAGTCCAGCGGGGGGCTGCGCCATCGGTGTCCCGGACAACTACACAAATTTCGTACTGGAATGTCAGGTGACAGGCGTCGCGGAGGAGGTGGGTATACCTACATCATTAAGGAGTCTATTTTGTTTTAAAAAGTAAAAGAAAATCAAGAAGTAGTCAATTTTCGGCACACTTTGTCTTCTATTCTATAAATTATTTAATTGTGTAATTTTGTTTGTTGAGGAGGTATAGTGGGTTCAATCCTCACCCGAGTCCATGCACTGCTAAACGATGTAGGGGTATAGGCCTATCTTTTGGACCCGTGGTCTCTCTTTATGAAGAGCTTTCTTTCAAAAGGCACTAAATCCACCTTTTCAACTTTTGAGGTTAACAGTTTTCTTTGTCCAAATGTGTACACTTATCAATTGGAATATGACAATTCAACTTTCTTTAATTTTGAGTAAGGTATTGGTCGTAACATGTGGATTTTATAGCTAACGATTTTGTTAGTTTGTCCGTTAATCTATTTTGTACAATATATCTTTACGAACCGTGTCCATCGTATGGTACAGAAGCACAGAGAAAGAAGAAGTAGAAGCGCCCTCGAGAATGAAGGAACCCAGAGAAGATGGGACTGTTGACGACACAGTTACTGTCACGGAAGAGATAGCGCGAATTACAGCCTCCAATATGTATTTGCTAACGATTTGTGTTAGTTTGTACCATAATCTTTACGAACCGTTGTCTTTTGCACAGATATCCATAGTATAGTATGGTACATAGGCGTGGAGAGAGACGAAGAAGAATCTCCCCCACGGGCGCAGAAACCAAGAGAACGTGTGACATTTAACGTCACAGTTACTGTCACGAAAGAAATGGCGCGAATTACAGCCTCCGAGATGTTATTGCTAACGATGTTGTTGTTCTTCTGTTTCGGTACATTCCACCATCGCGGTGTATTTTTGTGTAGGTGTGTCCGTAAATCTATGTTCTTATAATATATCTTTACGAACCGTGGTCTTTTGTACAGGCGTCCATCGTGTGGTACAGAGGAGAAGAGAAAGAAGCGGTAGAGGCGCCCTCAACGATGAAGGAACCCACAGAAGATGGGACCTTTGACGTCACAGTTACTGTCACGGAAGAGATAGCGCGAATTACAACTGTCGAGATGTACTCATGTGTTGCCATGGGAACGGAGACGAGCGATACTGCTACAGAAATGATTACAATCTACAGAATAAGTGGTACGCTTATTAAAAAGAATTAAATGTAACCATTGCACATGCTGTACATATTGTTCTGTTAGGATACTCATTTATTTTCAAAGCATCGTTAGAAACATGTCTTCTCGAATATAATTGTGTAAACATGTAGTTCATTGCTTTATAGCAAAAGGCATTTTTAAACAATACTTGTATTTCATACTATACCATCAGTAAATATTTAGACGATATACTTAATCGAAGATTATTGGTGATCACTGACAAACGATGTTTTAAGATATAGTAAGATGTAATGTTGTGTTTTCTTGTTTATAAAAAGACAATTCTCGTATTGGGTACGAAATTGTTTTGAAAAAACCTACTATGGCGAATGTGGCGAATGCGCATTAATTGACGTCTAAAGCCCAAAGCACATAATAACCGACTCGATCAAATGCGCCGGTCGGGAGTTAATCGGAAGGCAGTCGGGACCAATTCAACATGTTGAATCGGGTCCGACTGATCGGGCCCGACTCTAGTCTGACTGAAAACCGATTGGATCGGGTCGAGTCGGTCATATTCGGCTCTGTGGGCGTTGGGCTTTATTGTGACATTGCGGAAATGGGGAGGCATTTAAACCCCTCCTCGTACCCCGCTCCTTTTCCACTCCCAGGCGTTTTCGCTTACTGTTACTGCTAACTACTGACATAACTACCATCACTTATAGTCGTATATTTCATTTTGAGTATCACTAATAACGCCATGATGTTTAAACCATTATCATCTGTTCTGACCACGCTGACTGGACACTGGAGGCTGCCGGGTTTTCCAACTGTACTATACATACAAATTCATCTGACCTGCACTAACAGCGGGTAATGAAGCAGCATATTCATAACCCGCTTACGTAACCTGCTTTTTGTTAGTGCACGCTCCAATGCGCTCAGATGACGTTTCACGGGGTACCGTACATATGAAAACATGACAACCTCCAGTGGTCAGTCAAGAAGGATAATAGTGGTTAAAACAAAATTATTTCCATTAATAGTGATATCCTTGATGAAATACGACAGAGGGGACATCAATTATATAATTATCATTATCAGTAAACATGATAAAAGCAAGCGACAATTCCAGCATTGAATGTCCCTTAAATCACTTTCACCTTATGTAATCATATCATCACTGTTTTCATATTTCCTCTAGTTACTGAGGAAGTAGTGGATGTGACGACGGGCTACAAGTTCGCGGGTCATCCAGTCTACTTGACGAGTAAGATATTTTCTTCTCAATTTATTTCTACATTTACAAATAATTTGCCTTTAATACCATTCTATATTCCGTAATTCTTAAGATTTGAGTATGTTGAAATTTGAATTCATAATAAACCTATTGCCTGCTGAAACGTGGTTGGTCATGCTTTAATCATGGATAGTACTAGTACTATCCATGCTTTAATCATACGTTGGTTAAAACATCTACCAGGGAATCTGTTAACAATTTGTATCATCCATATTTCATCGTGTGAATTAATGTTGAGACATTGATCGGTTGTTGTAGCTCCCTCTCCAGGCAAATCCGCCAGTGAATACACTATTCAAAGCAGTGTTTATAGCATTGGCAGTAAGGTAATTCAACGCATGTGTGTAGCTTGGATCAGTATCTGTTTATCGGAATTATTGTGAAATCGATGACTAACTCATCCAGTGGCGTATCGACGGGGGGCACGTGCCCGGGCCCCTCCCCCCAATAATTTGGAAAAGACAAGAGAAGACATAAGGGGACATTATTTGAAAAAAACAAAGAAATACATAAGGTGTGCCCCAAAACTCGTCTTCGAATTCTACTACGAAAATATGATGATTCCTGTATCACCTCTATAGTGTAATGTGGTTTCTAAAATATCTTCTTTGTCTCATTCTGAATATTGCATACAGT
This sequence comes from Echinarachnius parma, assembly GCA_037951105.1. Lineage (NCBI taxonomy): Eukaryota > Metazoa > Echinodermata > Echinoidea > Clypeasteroida > Echinarachniidae > Echinarachnius > Echinarachnius parma. The sequence continues at coordinate 30,876 of JBAMJV010001434.1, forward strand.
CCTGGTCCTGGCATTCGTCCTGATCGTGTGCCTGATCATCTACGGGTTGTATAGGTGTAAGAAGAGCAACGAAGGAAGCTACCCGATCCATGAGCCCAGCAAGCTGGAGAAGGAACGCGACGAACACGGCAAACTCGTCGTCGAATTCTACGCGTAGTGAATGTAGTTAACAACTGCAATTATTAAATAGACATGGGCGTAGATCTGCAATTGATACCTATTCATCATGGTGGATGATCTATTTATTCATCTCCCCTGATGAATAGGTATAACGTAATTATTTACGCCCATGTATAGAGATCTAGGCCCCGTTGCAGAAAGAGATACAATCGATTGTAAGTTACGATTAATCGTAAGTCAGATCACGTGTTCTAGATGCGCGTAAACGCGTAAACTTTCTGACTTACGATCAATCGTAACTTACAATCGATTGTATCTCTTTCTGCAACGGGGCCCTTGTAACTTTAGAATATTACGTAGAAATGAACGAGCATTTAAAATTGCCGCCAGTCGTATCACCATTGACGAGCAACTCGTGAAAGATTTTGTATAATAATATAATAATAAGGATACACTTATTTTCCTTTTAGTTGCCCCGAAACAATTTCTCGTAGTTGTTTTTACGAATTCATGAATGACTTTTTAGAGGCCAAATATGTTGTCCTGGTATTCATTCTGTCAGGTTAAAACCCATATGACTGCTTTATGATTAAGACAAAATCGTTCACGAACAGATTACAATGGGGGAACTCGCAAAATATTGACGACTCAAAAGTCGGAACAAAGTTCGAACTGCCACAGCTTGTTTGCTGCTCTTCGAATCCGTTATTGCTCAATTTTGCGATGTGATAGCTACATTGACTTTCTAGCATGGAAGTACTCTGCAAATTTCTTTCTGTATAATATAAATTGTGTTTTGCCCATTAACGACTCAGGCTATAAACTTGTAGTTATTAAAATGTATATTAAGAAATAAGGGTTTATAATGTTCGTTGTGTGTCCCAATGGGTTAATTGTTCAGGACGGAGTGATTAATACTACAACATGTATTTTCGGGACTAGTCCTGAACGGGTTAAAAAAAATGGTTTATGATGTTCGTTGTGTGTCCCAATTGCAAGTCTGTAATATGATTGTGTTTGCAGAATTTAATTCCATATGTGTAAGAATAGGGACGAAGTTACTCGTCCAACGAGCCAAACACATTGTGCAAGAATAGGTATCAGTCGAGAAAACTCCCAACATGACTGGCTATACGCAACCGCGTCCAAAAAAGGCGTCAAAAGGGTATAATTTTAATTATAATATAAACTACATGGCGTCGCCGGACAGATGTCTCGAGGCCGTCGTAGCACTATAACATTGGCTTTAGCTACCATGGTGTGTATTTCTTTTTTTAGAAAGGTATATAAGTTGTATGTAAATAATGTATTAATTTCTGAGAGGGTAACATGCAATAAATAGTGCCTTCGTTGTTGGTGGTGGACGGTATAAATGGTATATAATCACGTTATTTATACTCCGTATTTCATGCGTACAACAGGAGTAATATGAACAATGATGCAAACAAATGTAAATGTGGATCTACCATCATTTGCAAAAGTTTAAGACCACCTGGGAATGTGTGGGTATTTCAATAATTTGGACTGCATTCTTTTGTCTCATTGAATGACTACATAACATGTATACTACAGTTGTCAGTAGCACAAGAGTAATGGTCAGCGAAAAAATTATCATTTTTATTTTGGGGGCTCCATTTTCGGGGGCTCCATTTTTGGGGGCTACTTTTCCAACTTTCGGGGTCTACAAATTTCCGGGCTCTTATTCGAATTTCAGGGGCTATTAATAAGCTGTTATGCTGTAAGTGATCATGGCATTTTATCACAATCCAAACAGAAAAATCCCACAAAAAATCTCGTATATCAAACAAATAAAATAAAAATTAAAAAAAATTCAGGGGAGAATTATTTTTTCGGGGGCGAATTTGGGTATTTCAGAGGTGAATTCGCCCGCCGCCCCCGTATATTTTGTCGCTGGTAATGGTATAAGCCCAGCAGTTCAAGTGTGATACAAAGGTTATGCGTTAACAAATAAAAGTATGTCTGAAAAATAAATATGTTTAACTTTGTTGTGTTTTTTTTAATTTTTATTGCATTTTGGAAGGGTGGTCTTAAACTTTTGCAAATGATGGTACTAACTTTGTTTACATGTGCATAAACTGACGAAGGGTTACTAACATTTATATCTAACCCCCACACCACGCCGTCTTCTATTATAATGAAATAACAGATTCGAGCTCCGAGTGGAATCAGGTTTTTTATATTGGTCCGTTAGCTCAAATGACTTCCACTCGGGGGAGGGGCCAGTTCAATTAAACCACCGTTAATTTTATATTATTAAAATATAAAATACAAACAAACAAATCCAAAAATAAAGTGCTTGGACACGATTTAAATTAAAATGTCACTTGGCAAATATTTATTAACGATATTATGCATGTCGGGATTACAAATCCCATTCAATCAATATCAATTAAAGCAAACTTATCTAATTAGCAGACTTTAAATATCAATCTAAATCAACCAGTTGCAATAAATATTAAAGCAAGACGTTCCTTAAAGTTAAGGATCAAATTATTATATTACCTACTTAATTTATTACTAAAATGCTTATACCAAGGTCTTAGGGGGAAGGGAAGGGGTATGTTAGGGAAATGAAATTAGTATATGGTGGCCACTTAGCTTAATATATATTTCGGTCACGGACTCCGACGCGCTTGTAGGGTCGATGAGCTGGGATGGCGCGACGGCTCGAGGACTGGACATGTGCGACGACTCGGGGACGGGTACGACTTCGGGCTCGGCTCGACGTCGGGACGGGGCTGGTTACGGGCTGGGCAACTTCGGGACGGGAAAACGCCGGAACGGCCTGGAACTCCTTGGCACAACTGTGGCAACCAGTTTGTTGCTGAAATGAGCTGGGGAGCCGTGAGCAATAATGGTTTGCTCTTCGGCAACAGTTCACTCCTTGAATTGGCAGCTTTAAATATATTATCCTTGGTGCAAAGTTCTTCTTGCAATTTAGCTCCCGTTGCTCCAAAGAAATGTCCAGATCCACTTTTTAACTCCAATTAATTGTTAGTTGATGAGGATGGTAGGTGACGGGGAAACAGGGGTGGGATGAGAGCTAACTGCTCTTGACTACCTTTCTACTCCTATGCTATTCGTGTAACTCATGATAAATTTCCTATTACATTACCTTTTATATGGGCCCTTAACTACATAAGTCTATGGGGATAATATTCTACCAGTCATTATTTAGGAACAAAACGTTATTGGTTAAAACAAGGGTGGGTTGGACTGACCAAAATATTACTTATTCTAATTGGTCAACTCTTGGTTTTAGCCACACCCAAAAAGGTGACTTGGGTCTTATTATATAACTTCCCCCCTAATTTACCAGAAAGAGCCAAAATCAAAAGTCAAATAAAGTATGCATCCTGTCTTCCCCCAAGCAAGCTGTTGGTTAATACCAGTGTAAACATAACGTAGCCAGCCCTAATTGTGTAGGGAGAAAAGTCACCCTTTCCCATAACATAATATTAATCCCTGGCTGGCAGTGACCCCTGGTGCTAAATAAAAAGCTTAATTATTCTAAAGTCTCCTTGGGTAGGCCTAATCCCCTTTATCGGCATATGTTTTCCCCTGTATTCTTAATTACTTACAGGAAACAGTATTTCTCTCAATCGTGGGAAAAAGGGGCAAAACTATAACTTATTACCAAAAGGTCTTAACACTGCTACCTCTTTACTTCCAAAAGGGCCTAGATTCTACCTCGCTACATCTTCCCCTCCGCCACTGAATGGTGACCTCGCCATTCCCAAAAATATAATATATTACACAACACAACGCAAAATTAATAATAACTACAACTGCCTCTTCTATATAAACAAATGGGGTTTTGCCAAATGACATCTTCCTTACTACTAAAACCAAACTCAATTGATGCTTACTGCGCTCATATAAGATATATGAAGGCAATAGCATATGGCATAATTATACTTAATGACCAAAGTATTCTATGTACACAAGTCATAGCTTACTACATAACAAAAAGGCGACTAAACTCCATCTATAAATCTACCTCTGAAAATGACCGTCCAAAACTAAATTAATCACTATGACAACATAAGATTCAATACAAAGTGGATTCCATCATAAACATATTCAACTGTGAATAATGTGTTGACCAATTGATCATTCGTCCAAAATATCAGTACAAAAATAAACCGTTTCAAACTACCTCAACCAACTTATCATAAAGCTTTTGAAGGGAAAATCAAGCTAAATTCAAGATTTTCCTTATCGATATCTGACCACTAACTAAAGTATATCATAAATGAGTCAAACTTTAAAATAAATCAAATGCATGCCTAAATGCAAATAATTACACAAAATAATATCACGTCGGTATATCCTCAGATTCCCAAACAAAATCAAATCAAGCGATATTGTATCCAAAAGTACAATATACCATCAATCATATGTGTATCTAAATGCAAAGATACAAAATGTATACTAAAAACTACACTTAATATTCCCATTTCTTCTCTATCAATCCACCTAATGTCTAAAATAAAACAAACTTAACCAAAACGTCTTATCCTCTAAACAGAATTAAATTAACAATCTCATGTGAGTGTTATCAATTCACCGCTATCTCAAAATCTATACCATTCTCAATAATCTGAATCAAAACAAAAACAATTATAATGTATGTTCTCTTAACAAAGAAATCAAAGTAGAAATGTGCGTCACTTAATGAGCACATTATAACAATAAATGAATATGGCGCAATAAATGCATGTATGGGACTAAGTAATCCACAAACCATATGTAACAACTGAGGGTGGAGTATTCATCCACTCTAACATCCAAGTAATTAAACAATGAAGCCGCGAGCTATCAATAAGTAAGTATCACTTATATCAACAATAATAACTAAATCAAAATCGCATTCTCTAATTAATTAAATGTCACCACCATATTCCGTTCAATATGTGGGCATTTTCCAAACTTATCCATTTCATCAAACAAACAATACAACTACTACAACTTAACTAAATTTGCAACCTATCAATTTTGCACAATTGATCTGCATAGAAACATATGCAAACATTAATAAAATAACGAGCGGTCACCGTCAGGTTGACAAACTAGGCAAACAAATGCATCAATAATAAAGTAACAAGGTTTCCTAACATTTCCAATTAGACACTTTAACAAACTTATATTTAATGAACTCCATCATTCTAACAATATTCAACCTTGAGTGATAACCCAAAGATTATGAATTTGTATTACTATCTTACATTCAGAGAAATATATTCAAAACAAAGAATGAGTGACTTTCTCATGTATACCAAAATTCATATTTTCATTTCTTCCAAATTTCTGTGATCGCACCTGTTCAACCTTTTTCTCCAGTCCAAAGACTGGTGCAACCATGTGACGTGTCGCTGGCAGACTTGATAGCAGAAGTACCACTAACATCAACATCATACTTGCAATGATTTCAGCCGGTGAAAACAACAAAAACACAAATTTCACAAATAATAGCAATACCAAAACATGCATCATGGGCCATCCATACTTGCTGTCATTAATTGGCTGTACTATGTGACTCTGGTAGTATGCTAGCCTATCTGGTGGGCGCGGGCATCTTTGTGATCGTCTCGGGGGACAATCTTCCTCAAACATTGAGGCGGCCTCTTGCTCCTCACCAATCAGGGCGGGGCACGTACCAGGGGCAGGACCTTCTGTTAGGTCCTCTATACTAACTACATCATTGTTAGTATCACCACTGTCCACACTAATGGTACTAACATGATCACTATCTTCATCCAAAACTAAGGGGCGTGGCTCCTCTAGGGCCGGGTCCAAGGGCGTCAAAATTCTATCATTCTCCTCAACATCAGTAGTCACATCAACGGACTCCTTCCTAATCAAACCTATTGGGGGTTGTATACCGTGCTTTACATAATCTACTACTTTTCTAATGGCAGGGTCCTTACTTTGTTCTACCTCCCAGGCTGGGGGTGATCCAGGGAAGTTATGGGGCGGGTCACTAGAACTAGTGGGGGCATCAACTGTAGCACCCATCACCTCAACATATGGACTATCTTCCACATCAACATGTAGGGCATAATTAACTACCGCCTGAAATGCGTCTACTGAAACGGGGGGTTCACACTCATCATTAGAATCAGGGGCGGATGGGGGTCGTCTAGATAGTGCATCGGCATCGATGTTCATCTTGCCAGAACGATAGGACAGGGTCAAATCATAATTAGCAAGGGCTGCCAGCCAGCGGTGTCCTGTTGCATCTAGCTTGGCAGTGGTGAGGACATACGTTAGGGGATTATTATCAGTGTGGACGTGGACTTTGTTGCCATAGAGAAAGTCGTGAAACTTCTCAGTAACAGCCCACTTCAACGCGAGAAATTCTAGTTTATGGGCGGGGCAGTTTCTCTCAGTCTTATTGACGGACCTACTTGCAAACGCAATCACTCGTTCTTTCCCTTCAGCATCAACTTGATAGAGTGCTGCTCCTAGGCCTTGTGTACTAGCATCAGTATGCAGAATGAAAGGTTTTGAGAAGTCTGCATACTGAAGAACTGGGGCACTCACAAGTTTTTGCTTTATCTCATTGAACGCCTGGTTGCGCTGTTCAGTCCATACCCAGGGAGGGGACATACTACCACGGGAATTCCTAACTGACTGTTTACGTTTTGACTTCTTAGGGCTACCTAACAGTTCATGGAGGGGAGAGGCTATCTTCGCTAAGTTTGGGACAAACTTGCGATAGTAGCTTGCCAAGCCTAAGAAGGTCCTAAGTTCTTTCACATTTCTAGGGGTGGGCCAATTACGTATGCTGTCTGTTTTCTCTGGGTCTGTTTGGATACCTTCCTCAGAGAGCACATGACCTAAGTACTTTACCTTAGTTTGTAGCAGTTTGCATTTGGACGCTTTAAGCTTGAATCCATGCTTTGCCAAGCGATCGATCACCATTTCGAGCCGCGCGACGTGTTCATCAACGGTACGGCTGAACACAATGATGTCGTCCAAATAAACGACGCAGCAAGTGTGGTTTAGTTCGCCTAGACACTTTTCCATGGCACGCTGGAAGGTACTTGGTGCATTGCATAAGCCAAAGGGCATGCGATTGCACTCCCACAATCCTAGCGGAGGGGGAAGTACAAAAGCAGTCTTTTGCTTGTCCTTCTCATCAATTTCGAGCTGCCAATAGCCGGATTTAAGGTCTAAAGAGCTAAACCACTTCGCACCCTGGAGCATTTGTAGCGTCTCATCTATTCTTGGCAAAGCATAGGAGTCGCGGACAGTGCGTTGGTTAAGCTTACGAAAGTCAATGCAAAATCGCAAAGATCCATCTTTCTTGCGAACAAGAACGACAGGGCTTGCATAAGGGGAGAATGATTCCCTAATTACGCCTGCTTCATGCATAGTCCTAATGTGTTCGCGCACTTCTTCATACATCGCAGGAGGGATCCGCCGGTATCTCTCCCGAAATGGCTGCGCGTCATTGAGGGGGATAGTATGTGTGATGATGCTACTCCGCCCTATGTCATGATCAGATGTGCTGAAGGCATGAGAGTATTTGCCCAAAACCTTTTCAACTTTATCTACATCATAGGGGGAGGCAGGGGAGTCCGAAAAATCTAGCCCTTCAATAACACCATCACAACCTTTCCTGGTCTCAATGTTCGCCGCGCTTTGTTGATTTGTTTGAATGGGCGCTTGCACTTCGCAAACATACAAATCACCTAGATTCTGGCGTCTATATATCCAAATGGGATCGCCAGTATGATTCTCAATCAAAATGGGGACACGCCTAGATTGTTGTCGCTCGCGATCTACAAATATGACACCCTGATTTACCACAAGGCCAGTGGGGAGATCATGCGCACACGGCTCTAACATTGCTGAATATGCATATCCTACGCAAGGAAGCGATACCTCACCCTGCACAACCACTGCCTGTTTTGCAGGAATCCTAACAGCTTTTCTTACTGCGATCCTAACAGCGCCTAGTTTGCCTTCAAAGGTCGTCGGTATCGGCCTTTGCATACACGCATATACTGCCTTCCAAGTGGGATGCAAGCCCCTATGTGCAACAAAATCACGGCCAAAATCAGTCTGCCCTATGTCTATACAAGCTTGAATTACGTTTGTACCTACACATAATGGGACCTTCCTATTGTATGGGGTATCGGGGACAATCAACACCGGGGCAACTACTTCATGGGATGAGGGGAGGGAACCGGGGAGACGAATGGAAACTTCTACATATCCTAGATAAGGGACTGGCAATCCATTGGCACCTTCAACCTTGATAAGGTTGTCGAGTGAATGGAGGGGGGTTCCTTTCAAATTACAATCATAAAAGGATTTACATAATGTCGTAACCTGAGATCCAGTGTCGATCAGGCATTTGGATCTGTAACCATTTATGATGGATACCGCTTCATTTGCTTGACCGACAATCTTTTTCATCATCGAGGGGGGAGGGGGGACATGGCTAGAGTACACATGTGTTTGGTCTACCGCCTGTCCCACGGCAGAGACCCGTTCTCGTTTAAATGTGCATCGTGGGACATGAGGGGTGGAGGTTGGGACATGAGGGGAGGAGGATGAGGCATGGGCGCCTGAGGGTGGGGCATTGTATCATTAGAATGAGACATGGGGGCATGAGGGGGCATCATTCCCATCATGTGGGAATTAGCGGGATGGGGAGGGTGGTTATAGCTACGGGGTGGGGGTTGCTGAAAGTTACACTCTCGAGCAAAATGGCCTACACGCCCACAAGTATAGCAAGGTCCCCTGGGGGCCCGGGGAAAAGTGGACCGGGGAGGGTGTCTCTCACGTCCTACTTCCATATCTCTCAATTTCTCTCGTATCTCTTTTAACTCTTTCTCGAGGTCAGAGCGGGATGCCTGGACTTGTGCGGCATGCGAATTGATTTTGTGGCGGGGTCGCTGGTTTTCTTGAGCGTGAAAGTTCCGAAAATCTTCGCTTTCTTGCTCTACCAGTCTAGCTACCCGCACGAGTTCGTCAAATGAGGCAATCGCTTCATATTTGTGCCGTATGGCTTGTTTGAGGCTGACATTTGATAAGCCCTTCCAAAAAATTACGCGCAGGGTTTCATCCTTCGCTGACCTCGAAATACCACTCCTATGCTCAGCCCTATCGATCAGCAGCTGGAGGCGTGCGCTAAAGGCCGAGATACCTTCTTCGGGACTCTGTTTAGAAGAGTAGAGCTGCTGCAAGAGCGCCGCCCCACTTTCTACAGTACCGTAGAACCCTTCTAATTTGTTCAAGATATCTCGGACTGTTGCGTCCACCTCCATATGCAAGATCAATTGGGCTGCCTCACCACGCAGAGATCGCCGCACTAGCCTAGCAAGCGTATCCCCCTTACATCCATTCTCACTCTCCAGACATTCTACCTCATTTTTCCAGATTTCAAACGGGACTTCCCCACCCTTGGATTTGTGGTCTCCCGAAAATATGGACAGCCTAACAGGATTTTGGATGACTGTGTGTGTCATCTTTGATCCACTATCAGCTTGTGGTATCCCACCCTGAAATAAAAGATGGGCCCTAGGAATCTCTACTATCACAAGTTTATTTCCCTCCAATTCACTCCCATTCAAGTCTGATATTGCTTTCTGTGCATATGCACGTTCAGCAAATGCGCAGTGGGCATTTCCTGTCAACTCACCTGTCAATGAATCTTTACCAAACCGAATGTAGCTTACCTCACCTACTCCCTCTAAAAAGTCATTCAAAGTTTTCTCACTTGTATTTAAATTCAAATTACTCACTAAAACAACGCAATCGCCCTTCAAAGCAGCCATAATGCAAAAATACTAAGCAGCAATTGAAATAAACAAAATATGCGCAACAATGAAATATAAAGAGAATGTATGCTAAATATCACACACACACACACGTACAAACAATCATACACTACAAAATATCACTCTCGCACAATGCAAATATGAAGGTATGATTCAATTAAGCGATAACTTCTGCCATCAAATCATTCAGCGACAAATCAAAATACTTATTTCACCAACAAAATATATTCCTTTAAACTATAAAAACTCAAATTCAAATTCAAATCCTCATTCAATAAAATATCACTCAAATCTCAACAATAAGGTTAGATAAATGAAACTTCACAATTAAAAATGCAAATGATTATGTGGAGTTAATGGACTGCCTACAAAACTATAAAACTACATGTACAAGCACTTTTCACTAACAGGGACTTGGCATCAAACCTGTGTTTATTTTTTATTAATTTTTGGGTGCGTTACAGCTTTTTAACAAATTAATATCCAAAACCTACTAAACTCGTGCTGATAACGCGAATGTCATGAGTTCCGTCTAACCCCCACACCACGCCGTCTTCTATTATAATGAAATAACAGATTCGAGCTCCGAGTGGAATCAGGTTTTTTATATTGGTCCGTTAGCTCAAATGACTTCCACTCGGGGGAGGGGCCAGTTCAATTAAACCACCGTTAATTTTATATTATTAAAATATAAAATACAAACAAACAAATCCAAAAATAAAGTGCTTGGACACGATTTAAATTAAAATGTCACTTGGCAAATATTTATTAACGATATTATGCATGTCGGGATTACAAATCCCATTCAATCAATATCAATTAAAGCAAACTTATCTAATTAGCAGACTTTAAATATCAATCTAAATCAACCAGTTGCAATAAATATTAAAGCAAGACGTTCCTTAAAGTTAAGGATCAAATTATTATATTACCTACTTAATTTATTACTAAAATGCTTATACCAAGGTCTTAGGGGGAAGGGAAGGGGTATGTTAGGGAAATGAAATTAGTATATGGTGGCCACTTAGCTTAATATATATTTCGGTCACGGACTCCGACGCGCTTGTAGGGTCGATGAGCTGGGATGGCGCGACGGCTCGAGGACTGGACATGTGCGACGACTCGGGGACGGGTACGACTTCGGGCTCGGCTCGACGTCGGGACGGGGCTGGTTACGGGCTGGGCAACTTCGGGACGGGAAAACGCCGGAACGGCCTGGAACTCCTTGGCACAACTGTGGCAACCAGTTTGTTGCTGAAATGAGCTGGGGAGCCGTGAGCAATAATGGTTTGCTCTTCGGCAACAGTTCACTCCTTGAATTGGCAGCTTTAAATATATTATCCTTGGTGCAAAGTTCTTCTTGCAATTTAGCTCCCGTTGCTCCAAAGAAATGTCCAGATCCACTTTTTAACTCCAATTAATTGTTAGTTGATGAGGATGGTAGGTGACGGGGAAACAGGGGTGGGATGAGAGCTAACTGCTCTTGACTACCTTTCTACTCCTATGCTATTCGTGTAACTCATGATAAATTTCCTATTACATTACCTTTTATATGGGCCCTTAACTACATAAGTCTATGGGGATAATATTCTACCAGTCATTATTTAGGAACAAAACGTTATTGGTTAAAACAAGGGTGGGTTGGACTGACCAAAATATTACTTATTCTAATTGGTCAACTCTTGGTTTTAGCCACACCCAAAAAGGTGACTTGGGTCTTATTATATAACTTCCCCCCTAATTTACCAGAAAGAGCCAAAATCAAAAGTCAAATAAAGTATGCATCCTGTCTTCCCCCAAGCAAGCTGTTGGTTAATACCAGTGTAAACATAACGTAGCCAGCCCTAATTGTGTAGGGAGAAAAGTCACCCTTTCCCATAACATAATATTAATCCCTGGCTGGCAGTGACCCCTGGTGCTAAATAAAAAGCTTAATTATTCTAAAGTCTCCTTGGGTAGGCCTAATCCCCTTTATCGGCATATGTTTTCCCCTGTATTCTTAATTACTTACAGGAAACAGTATTTCTCTCAATCGTGGGAAAAAGGGGCAAAACTATAACTTATTACCAAAAGGTCTTAACACTGCTACCTCTTTACTTCCAAAAGGGCCTAGATTCTACCTCGCTACATCTATTTATATGATATATGCCCGCTGTGTGATGTTTGAAAATCCAATGGTAACCGAGCATGAGCGAAAATGCAAATACATATTCAGTAACTTATTGCATCCGGTAGATACTTCCCTATCCGAACAGTACAATAATATATATATCTTTAGCGAAAGTGTAATTTGGAAAAACCGAACAGGTCCATGCTTATATTGGTAATATAAATAATTGTATGTATGTGAGATATGTGGATTTGTACAATGTTACTCTATAGTTCCTTAGTTTAAAGGCATCTATAATGTTACTTTTTCTTTCTGGTTACTTGAACATTGAGTGTTTGTAACCTTGTGTTTTTTTTTTAAATAATATAAGTATGGTAGCAGTTTTGTCTCCTGTTATTTCTACTTTGTTATTGAGGTATTACCATGGGATTAGAGGCAGTTTTTCGGGGGGCTAAGGTCTTTAGCCCGAATAATTATCTTTCCCGCCTTTTCATCTAACAAGCAAAACAAACATATGGAGGATATTTCACAACAGGCACAACATCAGCAGACGGCAACATATTCCTTTAAATGTTTACGTCAGATGGTTTTGTGGGTAGGTAAAGACATTTTAAAAGCCGCATATATCGTTCATCTAAGTAAAATACAAAATGATGATGGTATCTACGCAATTAGATACACCACATTATAACTATTTATAAAATACAACCACGTGATGCTATTTCCCCGCATTACCTATTTATGCATGTTTTCTACTGTCACCAAAAGTGCACTATGTTAAAGGGATAGTTGAGTTTTGGTAGAGAGGGCGCTAGACTACTTATTTTTGTTGTGAGGTAATGAAAAACTGAGTATAAAATTTGAAAAAGCATAATATTTAAATAATAAAATCATCTTTGTTTGATCAAAATAGGTTCAGAGACGGCTGAAATATCCATAAATATAACAATTTGTAATAAAGCTGGGGCCACAGATTTATTAGAGAATTTTGAACCAGCCGTTACAAATTTTAAAAAATGCTTCCTCTTTTCAAAAAGTTACAAAATAGGTATTTAAATAATTGTTGGTTATTTCTCTATCTAATCACTATTTCAACAAAACATCACCAATATTTTATTAAAAATGGTTGAAACCGATGAATGTTTAGAGAGCGCCCTCTTACGTTTTAACGGCTCTTTTTGAATGATAACGTGATCTTTACTACGTCATTTGTAATTTTGTGTTCCTTTCTAGTTATAACTATTAGTTTCTAATGTAATGATGCAGGTTTTGGTTACTAAAATTCAGTTTCACCAAAACTGTACTCTCCTTACCAGAACTCAACTATCCCTTTAAGTAAATATTGTAGGTTACCACACAGTATTATGTAATTGTATGGTTTATGGACAATTGTATTGTATATTAACATACGCATGCGGGTTATATAGTATCCAGTGTGTAATATGTTATCATCGTTTCTGTTTTTTAACTGCCAAAAACAAAAAAGTCATTTAAATTTCTTTACCAAAATCAGACAACATTAGCTAAGATATTGAATTTATATGAAAATAGAAATATTTACCTGATTATAATTATTTTATCCGAATGTGAGATTATTTTCCTGGAATATTAGCGTTGTTCCTGAATATTCTTGTTTTCATAACTTTCGGGGTTGTACCTTTTACTTCAACCTAGTTCGTCTTTGGTACTGAACTTACTGAAGCATTAAGTTGGTACTAATTCCATCATGTTGCTTGTCAAAGAAAGCAATTCCAAAGAATTATAAAAACAAAATGTTCTGTACACACCGTTGGCCTTTTCATATATTATTGTTCATGTGATATATATTACTGAAATTATATAACTGAGGTGGAATTAAGTTGCTTTGTTTTTAGTTTTGCTTATCTGTGTGTCAATTGATGTTGAATGCGAAGTGTAACTTCACTTTTTTGGTGCAGTTGTTGTTTTATTGCTCCTTCATTTACAATTCTGGATATTTCCGCCAGTAAGTCACCTTCCTTCTACAATTTACATTGAATATCTTAACCCCACGACTTTCAAAAAGAAGAATTTATATTATGCTTAATCACAACCAAAATATTAAACTAACATTATATTGATAATACACAATACATAAAGGGTAACACTAAACTTGTTTTTTGGACTAGTTCATTTTCGTTCTCTATCCACACTTTGTGTACAAAATGTATAGCACGGTGTTCTCAGAAAGGGTGTATGCACTTAATATCGAATTATATACAGTAGAGTTTTCATATTAACAAGTCGGAATTCGCTACTTGAACTTTTTGTCACAATATTATAACCCGACGTCTCCGGTAAATTTATGTTCTTGATCGGCCAAGTCAATGATTAATTGTGGCCCATGGTAACGATCAATAAGCTGATGGAATTTTTCAGGTAAAGAACGATTTGACCGGTTATGGAGAATAATATCGGTCTTTTTTACTGGGACTATATTGGTTATTAAATTGTGCATGATATTGTAAAAGCAATAACAAGTTTGCCTGATCAAAAATATTTAAACAAATGTACCAGTTCTGTTCAAGATGTCTGAAAAGCGCCCTCTCGTGTGAGCGTCTGCAAATTAAACAAAAAACGGCAATTGTAAGCTATCTTTCTACTACCTACGCTAAAGCATGGTATAAAACGATAATTAGTGATTCTTAATGATAATTGACAATTATTTTTGACAGGCAAATATTCTGGTCATATTGCTAATGAGATTTTTTTAAACATTGTTTTTGTGGCTGTGTTTCATTATCCAGTTCTACTGTCTGCAATCAATCAACACTTGTAAAAAGTTGAGTACCGTTTTAGCTGATATATGATAGCACAATGTGTTATTCAATAGCAATGCATTGCACTATGTGTGGGTTTTATATTAGTCATGTATCTCTCGTGCAAATGCATGTAAACAAAATAATAATCTATGCATTTTGAGATAAGAAGTACAAATAGTTTTATACATTACTCATTTATGATGTTAGTACACAATAACCTTTAACACAATTCGGAGACCGAATGTACATCAAGTATAAGCCGACTGAACAATTCTCAGGAATACAAAATGCCTGTTTGGGATATAGTACGGTGGGCTTATTTGGGGTAGGGGCGAAACTGTGTATTTAATTTTGTTGAATCTCTTAAATTGTGTTGAATTTTCCTATAATGTTTTTCTTCATAACTTCATCATCGCAAAAGAATATAATTGAACATTTTAGGATACCAAATAAGTTATCAAATAAGTCATTTATATTTCTGGTCTGGATATCAAAAAAATATTACCGATATTGCAATTAATAGCATCATCCCGTATACACTGTATAAACATTTATTTTGAATCGAATCAAAGTCTATCGAATTCAATTAACTAGTGATTCCGAGTTTCACGAGAGCCTAGAACTAGAACTGTAACTTTAACCAGAACTTCAACCCCTATATCCCCATATGGCTGCGCCACTCGTGATCACATTGCGTGCGAAAGATTAATTTAACTTTGGACCCGACGCGCAGACGCTTGATGAGCCATCTTTCCATTAATAAAACATGATAAAAACGAGTGTTAGTTCTCAATGATAAGACACTTCAATATTAAGATTGATTTTAAATTTTGTTCACGTTAGTGGCAAACTAGAATATTCTGGTCATAATATATTGACACTTCAGATCACTGGCGTAAATCTGTTCGGAAAGCACAATGCATTGGGGGGTCGAGCAATTGTTCACAAACCGTTTGTGAACAATTGCTCGACCCCCCAATGCATTGTGTTTTCCGGACAGATTTACGCCAGTGCTTCAGATGAAAAGTTGTTTGTGGCTGTTTTATTATTCGTTCTCGGTTTTTGTGATAACTCAATGTATGTATTTTTAATGTAATGTATTTTTGGTCAAGTGGAGGTGCTACCCCCCCCCCCCCCCCCCCCGCCCCCATGCCATGTTTTACATTGAGTATACATAGTATCAATTAAACATTGTACCCGACGCGCAAAAGATAAACGAGTTGTTTACAGTATGATGTTCATCTTATCTTTATAATTGTGTATTTTTTATTTAAATTACGACTTTATTACTCATACATTTCAAGAAAAATTATAACGCAACTAATAATACTCGCCATAATATGCATACAGCCCCAGTCCCATAGTGACGACTTCACAGACACCCTACAGAGATCATTGTGGAGTAATTATTTTCTTCGGTCTGATTATTTTTTATTTTGTTACAGTTATAACAACTGTGTACATTAATCATACGATTATAAGTCATATTCATGATGCTTCTTCCCAACATTCCCGTATCTTCAATGTGTTAGGCTATTTGGAAAGAGAAAGTGTATTGTAGAGTATCTGTAGTAATGCTGTTGTATCGTAAAGCTGTTCAGCATATTAACCATTCGATTCATCGCATTTGATTGTTATTTATTCGAATCAAAAAGTGAACTTTGATTTTCGGCGGAAAATTCGCCACCATGGGACTGGGGTGTGCCGCGTATTGGCTTGGTAAAATCAACTAATCTATGTTTAAGTAAACATGCAGTAGTTAACATCATATTTTTATTTTGACTTCTATTTGTCTAGTACATTCTACTGTATCCATGGTATCCGTATAAGATGTGTTTACCAATTTAGTCAACTAGTGCATGTTCTAAAAATGAATTCAAAGTTCGCACGCCAGCAGATATATCTTTTCTGTTTCTTTTGTACTTGGAAAGCATATCTGATTTTACTAACATTCTCCAAATAATAAGGGAACTATTATTTAGTACACACTTGACAGGAATAAACTAAAAAAAGGAACAACACCTTCATCTTGCATCACGCCCTGACACAACATGGCGGAAATGAGTTTGGCGAGTTTTCTTCTTATTGGCTTCTTACTCCAAACAGGTACGTTTTCCACTCTTATAATAAACGCTTTATATTATCATGAAAACGTTATTTTAAATTAGAACAGAATGGACAGAAGATTATGCCCTTTGTTTCCATTATAAAATAGTCAAATTGGCATATTATCAGAACGATGTTTATGTCACTAAAATGCATTAACTTACCTTGAATAAATAAAAAAATCCAAACAACAACAACATTTCAATAAAATGTACTATGACAATCATTATCGATGCCTTTTGGTGTACAGTCGTCTCGCATAAGAGAATTAGTTTTTAAATTGTTTATTGGAATGAACGTAATTATAGAATAATATGCCCGGGGATCCCTCTTCGCAATAACTGCGTGTACGCACGATGATGACGATCGTTCAGTTTCACGAAATACGGACAATTTAGCGTGTGCACTCGACACAAATCGTGGAAATGAAAACAAAAGGTGTACATTTCATGACTTTGTTCCCGGGGAAGAAAGGGGAAGAACTATTAGAAGTTTACGAAACATAAAATTAGAACACCTTCTCGTAAAGGGCTACAAACTCTTGTGTACCTTAAATCTTTAAAAAGGGCTATTCTGGTTATTGTGTACTATGCAAAAAATAGGGGTATACCAATTTTACCGGTTTTCGTTTAAAATAGGGGTAATATTTGGCTAATAATGAACTCAAAATGCCACAAAAAAGATATTTCGTTTTACCTCCAGAACCATTATGTGTCTTAACCTTGTATGAAGTGACACCGCCGGGGGAATATGAACAAATGAGTATCATTTTTCAGCGATCCACAATCTACTATAATTTATTAAGTTTTACAAGCGTTATTAGTGAAGTATTGCAACTTGTTGATTACAGCTAAATAACTGTACTGTGAAACACCCCACATAATCAACATGAAAAAATATGCTTTCCTCACCTACCACGCGAACGAATATATCATAACTTAAAAGGTTAAAGAGATCCATTAACTTTGTGAAAAAGTCAACCTTACTTCTCAAACTTTTCTTGTACTTGTTGTTTGGCTTATACCCAGGGAGCAAAGGGGGTTTTACAGACATGGAATGTTATAAAAAGGTTGGGGCCCTTAATTGTCTCTAGAACCTTGTAGAAGCACAACCTAGGTGCACAGCTTCGCGAACTAGCTACTGGAAGTCCACAAAACACATATGAAGGATGTTACCCATACTGTACGTTAAAAGCGCCTTAAATCCTATAGGGTTCATACAGTTTCTACTCTGTTATTTTCAAGATTACACCAATACGCATGCTGCTATCATCCCAATTTTTTGGATACGTGTTCCAAATACAGACTGTCCCAGAAAAAAACGAAACCGGGTTTCATGGCAGAAATTTTATGTTATAATGAATAATTTCCTTGATGATATATATATGTCTGAAAAGCTCTGTGTCTCTTCTTTGATTTGATATACAACTTATGGTACATAATTCACGCATGACTGAATTAGAACGATGGAAAGTGATGTTACCAAGAATCAATTTGCACGCAGAAATTGCAAGTTTGGTTGATGTTTTTAGGGGAGTTGTAAGGGTAGTAACGTACTTATTTTGAAAAAGGACAAACACCGTATAAACATTTGTATCTTTCATATGACCCCTCATGATTAAAAAAATAAATGATTCATGCCAGAGAACGAGTACAATGAAAACATGGTTGATTCCAGCCCAAATGAGTAACTTTCCTGATCTAGCCTTTTCCCCCTGATTCCTATGTTTGTGTAAATTCACTCATGCATCAAAGTCCATTGTCAGCTGCTAAGTCAGGAAAACTGAGCGACTTCTTACTCAACTTTCACTCATTTGGGCAGAAATCAGGCATGTTTTCATTGTAATCGTTTTCTGGCATAAATCATTTATGGTTTGAGCATGAGGTGTTATGTAAAAGATAAAAATGTGAACTTGTATGCGGTGTTTGTCCTTTTAAAAAATAAGTACGTTTACTACCCTTAAAACTCGCCACAAAACCTCACCCAAACTTGCAATTTCTGCGTGCAAATTGAATCTTGGTAACACCACTTTCCATCGTTCTAATTCAGTCATGTAAGAATTATGTGCCATAAATTGTATGTCAAATGAAAGAAGAGACACAGAGCTTTACAGACATAAACAGACATGAAATTGGTCCATCGAGTCATGCATGAGTGAGCACACATCAAAGGAAATATTGGCACTTTGTGTGCTCACTCAAGCGTGACTCAATGGACCAACTTCATTTTCACTAAGAAGTTAGTCAATAAGTGTAGGAACAATCCTGCCGAGTTATTATGCACAAGACAAGTTTGTCAAAAAGTGACGCCATTTTGATTAGGGGACTCACTTTTTTGGTTGTGTTTATGAATCATGCACGCTTTTGTAATACACACAACAACAAAAGTAAGTCCCCTTAATCAAAATGGCGTTACTTTTTGACAAAAATGTTTTGAGCAAAATAACTCGGCAGGATTGTTCCTACACTTTGTCACTAACGATGATTACAATAAGCTCCATCGTGCACAGGAGAAGTCCTAACGACACTAGCACTCGTAACAAAATTAATGAAGTCAATGCAAAGCTACGCGAGATTACTCGGTGTCATGCATGGGGTTTCATGGACTATAGCGATGTCGATGTCGAATTTCATCTTACAACCGATGGCCTACATTTTAACCCCGCTGGTGTTAAGGTGTTTGTAACTTCGATCAAGCGACACATCAATAAAACACCGGCCCTTGACATTCCCGACCTCCACAAAGACCAACGAGCCCCGTATTCACCATTATACGAGGCCATCACTAGCCCCTCCCCGCTATCCCGCAGTTACTCGGATGTCGCAGCAAACCGAGACGTCACGAGTAACGAAGGGGGGCATGAACCACGACCACGATATACTAGCTTCCGAAATACAAGACTGTATAGTGGTTGCTACAACTGTGGCGAGAAAAACCACAAACAGAAACATTGCAGATATGGTACCAAAATTCGGACATAAATCAAAATTTTGTGAACTTAATACACACTTTAAGCCTCAGGCAAAGAGGACAATGCCGAATCTTCGTCTAAAATATGTACTAATAGTCGAATTATAACTTTAAGTGAAGGGAAAATTCCCCCAATGAAAAAAGGACTCAAATTTGTATTGATGAATATTCGAAGTCTTGTTAGTAAAATTGGTTTATTAGTTGATTTATTCTCAAATAATAAAATTGATGTGTTATGTTTAAATGAAAAATTTTGTGATGACTCAATTACAAATGAAGAGTTGCTTATTAATGGTCTATGTATTGAACGGAAAGATAGAACGCGCTCAGGTGGTGGCGTAGCTGTTTATATTTCTACTACTTTACATTACGTTAGACAAAAAGAATTTGAAAAAGTTTATTTAGAAATGATTTGTTTGCAAATATATTTACCATTCCAAAAAGATATGCTGTTATTTTGTGTATATCGACCCCCAGGTTACGACTTGTCTTTTGTTGAAAAGTTTAGAAAAAATCATTGAATCAGTGCACTCTACTGGAGAGAACACTAATCAAATTTTGATTTTAGGTGATTTAAATTGCAATTTTTAGGGAAGGTTAATACACCATTGTTCTCAAACATGATGTTTTTAATGAATTTGTATAATTTTCAACAGTTAATTGATACACCAACTCGTGTAACACACCTAATCGAGTACCCTGATAGACACAATATTTACAACTAGAAACGAGAATATAATTGAGCATGGATGTATTCATACATCTTTGAGTGATCACTTTTCTGTGTATGCTATTCGTAGAATAAAATCAACAAATAAATGTCCTACTCAAAAAGGTAAAGTGATAAAATATCGATTAATTAAACAAGAGAATATAACTGAATTATTATGTATCTTCCAAACTACCTCATGGTCGCATCTCGATGAAGTTATTGATGCGAATGTATATTGGAAAGTGTAAAAAGAAACATTTGTCTCAATTATTGATGAGGTTTCACCTGTTAAAATGAAAAGAGTTAGTGATAAGTCACATTCATGGATTACAAAAGATATTAGAAAATTAATGAATTAACGTGATATTATACATAGAACATTTTTTAAATTGAAAAGGAAACAACATATGCTCAATTATGAAGAAAGTAAATTATGTTTGAAGATGTGAAAGGATTATAAAAAGGTTCGAAACAAAGTAAGCATTTTATTTCAAAAAAAAAAAGAAATTATTTTGTGTCTAAAATTGAAGAAAACAGTAATGATCCAAAGCGAATGTGGTCTTGTTTAAAAGAGCTATTACCATATAAAAATTCTGCTCTCCCCGTAGTTTTTTAAATTGATGGAGACATGTGTAATAATGATGATATCATTGCGAATACATTTAATGACTTCTTTATTGATTCTAATGTTTTTAATGAATGTGTAAATGATTTGAATGAAGGCAACAAGTGTACTCTAAGCCAAAATATTAACGTTGATATACAGTCTATAAATGTTATATTGGAAACAGATTCTAGTGAATTGTTTGTATTTAAAGATGTAAATGAAAATAATGTACTAAAATTACTTTCAGATTTAGACCCTTGTAAAGCAACTGGCATTGATGGTATTAGTGCTTCGCATCTGAAACTCGCAAAAAATGAAATATTGAAAAGTATAACAACATTAATTAATTTATCATTAAATTCTGGAATATACCCAAATGAATGGAAACGTTCAAAAGTAAGACCTATGTATAAAAAGGGTGCAAATCAAATAATAGAAAATTATCGCCCTATATCTATATTACCAGTAGTAAGCAAGATAATAGAAAGAATAATCCATAAGCAGCTTTATACGTACTTATCCTCACATAGTGTTTTGAATGACTCTCAATTTGGATTTAGATCCGGCCATTCAACGTCAGCGGCACTTGGTCCTTTGACTGATAGTTGGTTGAAATCTATTGATAGCGGACATGTAATATGTTCTATTTGTATTGATTTAAAACGCGCTTTTGACACTGTCGATACGGAAATCCTACTTGTCAAGTTACGTAAGATAGGCTGCTCTGACCCTGTTATAAATTGGTTTAACTCCTACTTAAATAACAGGAGTCAAAGAGTTATAATCCGTGACACTCTATCAGATGAAAGGTCTCTATCCCTCGGGGTACCACAAGGGTCCATATTAGGACCTCTTTTATTTTTGATTTATATTGATGATTTAGTGATGGCTTTGAAACATTGTCATGTAACCATGTATGCTGATGATACAACCCTTTATTATAGTAGTTCATCTGGAATTGATATTCAAAATAGATTACAAGAAGATATGGATAATATTAGATTATGGCTCTATGCTAATAAATTGACATTAAATGTTGATAAAACTAAATTAATATTTATAGGTACTCCGCAAAGATTAATTGAAAAGGGAAATGTGCAAATAAAATTTAAAGGGACAATTATTGAACAATGTAAAAGTATTAAATGTCTCGGAGTAATTATTGATGAACATTTAAATTGGTCAGAACATGATTATGTATGTAAAAAGGTATTTTTTAGTTTGAGTATGTTAAGGAGAATAATGCCTTATGTTCCAAAAGATACTATGAAATTATTATATTTATGTTTGATTCAATCTCAAATTGATTATTGTTGCGAGATATGGGGGGTTCATTCTATTCATCAAACAGAACGTATTATTAAATTACAAAAAAGGGCCGCAAGGATGATTTTATGCTGTAATTTTCATACCCCGTCCAAGGAAATGTTTAATCAGTTAAAATGGCTACCGTTTAATGATCGTGTGACATATTTTAAATGTGTATTAATGTACAAATGTATTCATCGCCTTTCCTCTAATTTGTATTATGATTCTTTTGTTTTTGTTTCTGATACTCATTCATTTAATACTAGACACGCGGCAAATTTGAATTTGATTATTCCTAGGGCTCGCACAGAACAATATAAACATTCTTTATTTTACTCTTCTATATTCCTCTGGAATAATTTACCCATTGAAATTAAAACTTCAAATTCATTGAATATTTCTAAACAGAAAATGAAACAATATTTATTCAAAAACCTTGCCATATAGTCTAAAATTGTAATGAGTGATATCTTACTATTAAGTATTGTACAGTATTTTTATATTTGTTATTTAAGTGATGAAATAATTATGTGAGCAACTTCATGTTGTTTTTTTATATTATGAATAAACCCTATTAGACTTTTTTTTCAAAATGTGTGTATATGAATTGCAATATCTTGATATTTTTATTCTTTTAATGTAAACATTTATATATTTATGTACAATCGTAAAATTCAATTCAAATGTTTTTGTAACGATGTTTAAAAGTCATGTTTTTATAACAACAATGTTTGTATACTGTATCCCAGGGCCCCATGGGAAACTAACTTATTGTTGAATGGGCCACCCTGGTAAAATATATTGAAATAAATAAATAAATAAATAAATAAATACAACTTCTGAGTGATAATGAAGTTGGTCCATTGAGTCACGCATGAGTGAGCACACAAAGTGCCAGAATTTTATCTGTTTGACTCTTGTGACTTTTGAAAAGGGACATTTTTCCTTTAATGTGTGCTCACTCATGCATGGCATTGCGGATCAAATTCATTTTTACAGAGACGTTAGCCAAACATTTTAGAAACATTCCTGCCAAGTTATGTTGCTCAAACCCAATTCGTTAAAAAGTTACGCAATTTTGCTTAGGGGGGGGGGGGGGAGTTACTTTTTTTGTTGTGTTTATATACATCATCAAGGAAATTATTCATTATAACATAACATTTCTGCCATGAAACCCGGTTTCGTTTTTTTCCGGGACAGTCTGTATATGTGTGCATCTTTTGCTACAAAGTTTTGTCTTTTTATGTCACGTGTTTTTATATGCCACGTGTCAGACATAGAAAATGAAATTTTCACAAACTCTTATGGACAATAATTTATGGAAATGTTTCAGATTATAGAATGACACATTTTATATCTGTTAAAACATAAACTAAATATTGAATGGCATGTACAATGATACACTGGCAAAACAAATACAATTATGATAAAACAATAGAAAGCAACATAATTTGAAACAAGGCACACACATACGAGTAATAATTATAATGACAATGAGGTGGCTGCTATATAGCGAACGTTTTGCCTATGTGACGCTCGCGGCGCATCATTAGTTTAGTACCAGTCAGAGTCCCAGGCACTGGATACATACTATAATAAATCCAGCACACAAGTACACATTCAACTCTCTGGGGAGTTTTCCAGCCTGGCACCTTGTATGAAAACAACAGTGCTAAAGAATCACGGTCCATCCTTCCGGGCACTCTCTGGTTCAGAACTCGGGACATCATGATTGGAAGGCATGCATCCTTCCAATCGTTATTACAAGCTAAACCTTCATAATATAATGCCGGCCTTTGTAACAATTTGTAGGTCTAGAAAGATACATGAAATTACCAGAAAATCAATAATGTTTACAATGATTATAAACCATTATGATTTATTTTTTATTTGTGTATACTATTTCAAACAAACAGTCAGGCCCACTCTCGCTTTTCCACTATTCTTGAAAATAGCGGAAAAACGCTATTCCTGAACTCCTTCCTATTATGAATCATGACGTCATACTTAGCTATGCGTGTTGTGTCAATGGGGGAATTCACACTACTATTACAACTGATTTTATGTAATTAATTTTAGCCAATGTTCTGGATAGGTCATCATAATAATTTCATTCGTACCATCAATGATAATTGATCTGCAGATTTGCATTTTTTCTCAATGATCTATCCAGAATTTTTGAAGAAAATAGCGTTGGAAATCGTAACTTTGATTTCAGATTTCAAATTGTTGACGGTTTGACTTTTACATAGTCTTTAAGGACAGCCGTTTACTTTAAATCGATCGATACAGCGAGCCAGCGGAGGCAGCTAGCTAGCGCAGCGAGCGTTCGGCCCGTCCAGAGCTGCGGCCATGCCGGCCCTACCCCGGTAGCTAGGTAGGGCGAGTCGGCTCTATGCATGCCGTACGCGTAACTTTACGGGTAGTATACCGTAAAGGCTGTACAAAATTATATTTTTGCTCGATCACCGATATTATCGCATGTCACTATCGCTAGCTGATCGCCACGATGTATTAGTCAGGTTCACTATGTAAAGTTGTAAACTTTTTTGGGGGATTTGTAAACCTATACATTTTTGGAATCTGTATAGTATAAGAAGTCAGAAAACCAATGTTTACAATTTGCCGGAAGCATTTATGGCGGCCATCTTGGATTTTCAAAATGGCCGCCATAACAATAGGTGTTTCTCATTATCCCAGCTTCCAGGTGGCCTAGAGTAATGATTTTAATGGCTAAACATATGTTTTCAGGGATGGGGAGGACAGTGGTACAATGTAAAATAAGATAAATATAACCCCAAAGCGGCCATCTTGGATTTTCAAAATGGCCGCCTTGAAAATCAGTGTTTTTCAATATTTCAGCATTCATGTGGCCTAGAGTCATGATTTTAACGGCTAAACATCCAATTTCAGGGACTAGGAGGCCAGTGGTAAAATGTCAAATTAGTCAAACATAAGGTTCCACAAAGCGGCCATCTTGGATTTTCAAAATGGCCAACTTGAAAATCAGTGTTTTTCAATATCTCAGCATCTAAGTGGCCCAGAGTCATGATTGTAATGGCTAAACATACATTTTCAGGGATTTGGAAGCCGATGGTATGAATTAAAATACCGTAAGCTACACACAACCACAAAGCGGCCATCTTGGATTTTCAAAATGGCCACGAAAAGGCGTTTTGTTTCACTATTCGGCATGCAAGTGGCTTAAAGTCATGATTTTAACGGCTAAACATACATTTTCAGGGATGAGAAAACCAGTGCATGGTACAAAGTAAATGAATCTAAACATTACCCAAAAGTGGCCATCTTGGATTTTCAAAATGTCCACCTTGAAAATACGTTTTTTCTCACTATTTCAGCATCCAAGTGGCTTAGAGTCATGATTTTAATTGGTAAACATACATTTTCAAGATGAGGAAGCCAGTGGTTTAAAGTAAAGTAAGCTTAACATGATATAGATTATAATGTTAGTTTCATTATAACAGATGTTCTTAATGGTTCAGAACTTCAATGTGTAGCACGTTATACCTCTAGCATGTCTAGATAGCTTATTGACATATTTATGCAGAGTCTTTGCATTTCATCATCCTCATCACTGTCACTGGTCGACAATATATTATTCCTACAGTCCTCGTCATTCTTGCACTGAGTGCTACACTGGCAGAGGTCTATGCATGATAAATTATTGGACTTACACGAGCATCAATATGTGACAATATGCGACAAGCGCGAAGAAGTGCGAACCTGCTGTGTCATTGTAGTAGCCATGCTGCAGCGGATCCCGGAACTGGTGCAGAGCAATACCTGCCTGGCCCCATAATGTGGCATGGATCTGGACTCGTTGGATGTGCTGCTTGAGATGCAATGCTGACATATCCGCCTGCTTTGAGGTAGACTAGCAGCATGCAGGTTGCCTTGCCTATGTGAGAGAACCGTCCCGTGTTGTCTTCCCCCTTGAATGCATGGAAGGCTGGTAAAGCCTTTGCTCTTTCTGAACATATATAGAGCTGTCTATATTGGCTGCACTGCATGTGACCACTCCGGAAGCCATTTCTCAGCAGAAAGTCATAGTGTGCTATGACCGACTCTGCATCAGGTGGGTTACTCTTTGATATCAGCGCGGCATTGTGTATGAGCAGTGAATCCGCCTCTTCATGATTGTTGTCCTCGCTTTTCAGCTCGCTGTTGTCCTGTGGCAGATGCGATCGATAATCAGCGCTGACGAGCCTTGGTTGTACTCCAGTGTTTTTGCTGCAAGATACTCAGTCAGGTCAGCCTTCGTTCTGAAATGGGAAAAGCTAATTGGGATGTGATTGATGTTGGTGTCATCTCTGATCTGATAATGGATCAGATCCTTCCCCTGACTCTGTTTCTCCCTTGTGGTATTCTTCAGGAAATTAGCTTTGTGTGTCTCAAACACCAGAATGATATAATCACACAGTATGGCATTGAAGCATTCAATGAGGTATTTGACTGTCACTACCAGACTAATGTCTCTGATAAGATCATTCTGGTGTATGAAACAAACAAGCCTGATTCCCTGAAGAATACCACAAGGGAGAATCAGAGACAAGGAGATTTTCTGATCCAATATCATATATCAGAGATGACACCAACATATCACATTCCAATTATGACCCGTTTCTTTTCCCACGACAAAACGAAGACTGATCCGACTGCGTATCTGACAGCAAAAACACTGGAGTGCAACCAACATGACCGAGCATGGTGGATCAGTGGTTGGAATGTCCGCCTCATGCACGGGAGGTCCCGGGTTCGATCCCAGACCGGGTCATACCAAAATTGTACCTTCTGCCTTCTATCCAGGCGCTCGGCATCTACATAATGGAGAAGGGAATTTTAATCACACAATTTACCAGAGGACTGGCCGGCCCCTTCTGTAGCTTTCGCTACATTTTGTAGACGTGTGACATAGGGCTAATGAATCGGAGATAGGCGCCGCCTTATATGCCAACATTGGCAAGGGAAGGTCTTTAACTTTTACTTTTTTATCAACCAACATGACCAGGGCTCGTCAAAGCTGGATATTGCATCTGCCACTTGGCGTATTCATATTAGGAGCAACAGCGAGATGCAAATCGAGGACAATGATCACGAAAAGGCGGATACACTGATGATCCACAATACAGGCATCAAAGATAAGCCTGCCTGATGCAGAATTGGTGGTTTTCATACACTGATGTTCTGGTGCTGGTCATGGCACTATTCCTTTGCTGAGAAACCCGTCCATGTCGATGCCTTCCGGAGTAGTCCAAGTACAGCCAATATAGGCAGCTCTTTGTCCAGAAATGCAAATACTATTCTAGCCTATCGCGCAATCACAGGGGCAGGCAACACAGGACGGTTCTCTTGCATAGGCAAGGCAAACAAGCTGCAAGTCTACCTCAACAGGTGGAGAAGTCATCAATACACTGTAGTTGATTTTAGATGCCGCTGAAGTCACTGAAGATCGGCTGTCATCACTTTCTACATTCGTCTGTAGGCTACTGCATACGCACTAAAGGGCATCGATATTGCATCCCCGAGTTGTTCCAAGCAGCACATTCACTGAGTCCAGATCCGGGCCACATTATGAGGTCAAGAAAGCCTTGCTCAGCAGCCGTTCCTGGATCCACTGCAGCATGACTACTACAAGGACACATCAGCTGATCAGGTAAATCCGGTCCTCCCAACCTTCAAAGCCATCATCGAGATGGTGAGATACCAGTGCAGAGAAGACTGTTCAAAATGGATGCTCTTGCAGGACCAATAATTTACCATGCATAGTTCAGTATGAACTCAGTGCTAGAATGACGAGGACTCTCGGAATGACATGTTGCCGACCAGTGATAGTAATGATCATGATGATGATTATGACATCCAAACATTTTGATATAAATTTGTCCAAGAAGCGGCCTAGACGTAATAAAGTTATGATTGCTACATATAAACGTGCCGAGGCATTATTGACAAACATTATAATATGGTGAACAAGATAAACTGCTATATTGTTATGCAAGCTTTTTTTTAACTTTATACCACTGGCTTCCTTATGTGCGAAAATGTAGGTTTAGCCGTGGAAATAATGACTCTAAGTCTATTGGATGCTGAGATATTGAGAAACAGAGATTTTCAAAGCGGCCATTTTGAAAATTCAAGATGGCCGCTTTGTGGTTATGTTTAATTTATTTTACAATGTACCACC
This sequence comes from Echinarachnius parma, assembly GCA_037951105.1. Taxonomy (NCBI): domain Eukaryota; kingdom Metazoa; phylum Echinodermata; class Echinoidea; order Clypeasteroida; family Echinarachniidae; genus Echinarachnius; species Echinarachnius parma. The sequence continues at coordinate 59,612 of JBAMJV010001434.1, forward strand.
AGTTTCCTCATCCCTGAAAATGTATGTTTAGCCATAACAATCATGACTCTAAGCCACTTGAATGCTGAAATATTGAATAACACTGATTTTCAAGGTGGCCATTTTGAAAATCCAAGATGGCCGCTTTGTGGTTATGTTTATCTTATTTTACATTGTACCACTGTCTTCCCCATCCCTGAAAACATATGTTTAGCCGTTAAAATCATGACTCGAAGCCACTTAAATCCTGAAATATTGAAAAACACTGATTTTCAAGGCGGCCATTTTGAAAATCCAAGATAGCCGCTTTGTGGTTGTGTTGATCTTATTTAACATTGTACCATTGTCTTCCCCATCCATGAAAACATATGTTTAGCCGTTAAAATCATTACTCTAGGCCACCTGGAAGCTGAGATAATGAGAAACACCTATTGTTATGGCGCCATTTTGAAAATCCAAGATGGCCGCCATAAATGCTTCCGGCAAATTGTAAACATTGGTTTTCTGACTTCTTATACTATACAGATTCCAAAAATGTATAGGTTTACAAATCCCCAAAAAAAGTTTACGAAAGCTAAAATTTCGACATAGTGAACCTGACTATATGCGCCATCTAGCGACGTCGCGGAGAGAATAGCGTTATATCGACATTTTCAAAATAGTGGAAAAGCGAGAGTGGGCCTGACTGACAAATACATTTTGTTGTTATGCATTGTGGCATAAGTCAAAATAACAGGGTATGTAAGCTGACATAAATTTATTTGGGATGAGTCCTTTTCCACTTATTAGATGACATTCTTGTAAAGCTTAACAAGTACCATTCATACGAAGAAGAAAAGCTAAGAGGTACACTTATATTGCCACATTTTACTCAAGGAAGGGCAGTGGCGGATCCATAGGGGGGGGGGAGGTTAGAGGGTTTAACCCCCAACCCCCCCCCCCCCCCCCCCCTCCCTTGGGCTGCCAAGTGTTAGTGTAGTTAGTGTAGATGCCAAGAAAACATCACTTTAATACGGGGGTTTAAAATAGCAAAAGAAAATCGCCGCTTCGCGGCTCTCTTGGGCGATGCTCCGCATCGTCATTGGGTCACCCCCCCCCCCTTAGCAAAAAGCTAGACCCGCCCCTGCAGGGGGTTACTATCGTTATCAAGGCTAACCTGATGAAGATCCTAAAAGAGTGGACACGCTACAAAGTGACACATTACACAATCATCCTTATGTGACATATTACATAAAGAAATCAGTTCTTTTTAGATGCAATTATAAAATACTCTGTGTTATTTTCACAAATGTGAAATAAACTAGACTATACTTCTGTATTTGTTGATTTATACTACTAAAGAATGTTGCTGAATTATATCCCCCTAAAACTAAACAGCATACATGTATGTACAGTACATCATCCGATGATAACAATGATGTGGACGAAAATCATTTCGTTTTTTTAACCATAGATATTTTGCAAGAAACGCTCTGAGGTTCCTAACTGAGAACAGCGTTTGAATAAACCGCTTAAATCTGCCCTTAATTTAACTTGACCATGGAAGTGGGAGTAAAGTGAGCAATTAATGGAAGGGGATTTTTATGTCTGATTCCTAGTCTTTAATCCACAAATCTAAAAACTGGTTTCTTGATTATCTGTGGTTTCTGGTATTAAGTGGCTCACAGATTTGTCACTATGTCAATGACGACATCAGTACATGTGTCTGTATAATGAAGGATCTTAACTCGGGTAGTATACCTGAAATGAGGAAATCACTACCCTAATTTACACATTCCTTTGAAATTAGTGTGACACTTTTGACCAGTACACTAAGTGATGGGTAATGCAATATTACAAAATACGGCTATATATTTGTGAGCATTGGCAAGTAAGGAAATTGTGTATTGGTCCTGGATACACCTAATGTAACCAATAGCTGTTAATCCATCATCCTGACCAGTTCGCGGATTCAAATTTTTGAAAAGATGCAATATACAAGCTTTTAAAGATCATTTCTCAATAAAGGAGATGCTTCTCCGTGAGAGCTGTGATCACCATCAATGACAAGAATGCAATGTCACGGATTCAAACAGTATAATGATGTTGTTCTAAATTGTAAGGGTTCTTTCATGATGGATATTCTATATTTAGGGTTATTACATATTTGCATTCCATATCTCTATTGCTATATCGACATTGTGTACATTTAATTATCAAGAAATGTATAAATGCGTTTACTTTTATTATGATGATTTAGTAAAAACATATACCAAAGATACACTATAAATAACTCATATTCGTATGTATTTGATTGTGTTTAATACGTTATGTGTTCTATTGTTTTATTACTTTTTTTAAATATAATTTGAAAACCTTCCCAAATAACATTAAATGCCATTTGAAGGCTTGCAAATAAAAAGTGTTAAAGGTTTTGAATAGTCTAAACATTTCAATGCGTTTTTGTACACAACTGAACATGCAATTTAATGTTTGTATACACGTGACTTAAAAATTACACATGACACATAACAAAAAAGATATGATGCGGTCAAATTTGGTATCAAACGATGCACGAGACCCTACAGATCACGAATCTATAGCAATTTGATGATATCTTTATGCGTTTTATTGTTATTGTGAAAATATCAGGGACAAATCTTCTTGAACCCTAAGGATTTAAGGCGCTATTATTAGGGGTTAATCGTTCACACGCGTTTTGTGGACTTCCAGTAGCTAGATCGCGATATTGTGGACCTAGGTTGTGATTCTAGAAGGTCCTAGAAGACATATCTGGTGCACAACCTTTTATAACATTCCATGTATGATATCATAGGGGGTGTTTGCTCCCTGGGTATTATGCGTGGTAACAGAAATATGAAATTGGTTTTGATTTGTCAAATGTCTCCCTAATTATGAAGATATTTAAGATTGAATTCTAAAGCGTCTGTATACGCTTTCGACCGTATTTAAGATCATCCGAATTCGGAGAATAAATCCTCTATATTCGAACGATCGGGACAACATTATATTTCAATTTAACATTATTGTTGTTCAATGAAAATCTGACAAGAATGTTCAAATGCTAAAGTCTCAAATACCACTTTTGGGAAAAGAAATAAAGGTAATGAAACACTTTAAAGCCAAATTACAGTTGTAGGAATGTTACCGTAAACATCTTGACTAACAAAACTAATTGTACAATCAATAAGTATACAAAAAGGTTGGTGTGATAAAATCCAAACATTAGTATCGTTAAATACAGAAACATTGAAATGAATCCAAATAGGTTCCAAAATATAACGATCGTTGACAAAGTTCAATTTAGCCGCGTGCGGAACCGAGTATTCGCTACGTGCTAAAGCTTATGCAAGCACACGGGACTCTGGCTTGTCCATATATCCAGCCCATCGCTTGCGCACAGGTACGAACGAGCGGTGGATTTATTGCCAAATTTAACAGGTTGTCATTGGATTTCTTCCAATACTTTTGCATTTAACGATACTAAGATTCGGATTGTTTAAACACACAAGCCTTTTTTTTATACGTATTTAACAATACTGTTCAGTTAGTTAAGCCAATATAGATGTTGCTGATAACTTTCCAAATACTTGTTATTGGCTTTAATTATCATATTCATTCTCATTATTTTCGTGTTCAGGGTTACATGCCTCAAATGCTGCTCGTATCGGAACGCATCCATCGGTTGAGATGATTGCGGGGACAAGGGCCCTCCTGCCATGCATCATTGGGTTTGATGATGAACCATATGGATTGGTAGTATGGTCGAGAGAACCTGCCCCCGATGGAGAAGATTCCATCATTTCATACGATCTGGCAGAACGTAAGGGCCTAAAGATTACTTCTGGACCTGACAGCGGGCGATTTGACATGGTGGCGGTGAACAACGCGAACTTCTCACTCGTTATGAAGAATCCCAGGAAGAAAGACGAGGGCACATACTACTGCAAATTCTACAACTTAAATACACAACTGACCTCGTCAAACCAGACTGTTCTTTACATTATTGGTACGTATACGTGGCACATATGAAGTACATGTGTTTTATTGCATGGGTAGATAAACAAATTATGACAAAATAAATTAATACTGTTATCGTGTTATCGGTATTCCTTGATCCTGATAATGAATATAGATGAGTGAAAATCAAACATTCCCAGTCGTGTGTTTATAACAACGACATAAGTAAATCAGGGCCCTGTTGCAGAAAGAGATACGATCGATTGTAAAGTTGCAATTAATTGTAAGTCAGATCATGTGACTAAATAGGCAAATCTGATTGGTTAAAGTTCGTAAATTTTCTGACTCAAAATTATTTGTAACTTACAGTCGATTGTATCTCTTTCTGCAACGAGGCCAATGTACTCTTATCATGGCGTAATTATATCATGGTATTAAGTATTTACTAAGTATTTATTAAGGAATTAACCATGTTAACTGAATGCAAACATAAGATAAATGTATACCAGTATATATTGCATACATGTCAAAACCCCCCGGGGGGGGGGGGGGGGGGGGGGGGTGGGGGGTCACTCGCATACTTAAGTGCTACCCACCCGTGTCCGTCAACCTCCGAAAAGGACCCTAATGCCAAAAAATGGCGTATCGCACTATTTCTAAAAAAAAGGGCCCTAATCGCAAAAAATGGCGCATCGCACTATTTCTGAATGGACCCTAATGCGCATATCGCAGCTTTTCTGAAAAGGACCCCAATGGCACTATTGCACTATTGCACTATTTCCGAATGGAGATGCCCACCGTGTCCGATTTCGGATACACCGTATCAGAATTCGGACACGCCGTGTCAGAATTCGGATACGCCGTGTCAGAATTCGGAAATGCCGTGTCAGAATTCGGATACGGTAACTCGCTTGCTGCGGGAAGTTTGCAGGAAATACATGTCAGTCATCCAGATAGTAGCAACACTTCCGAGACGGATCACGGCTGAGCACTCCTCAGTTTTTTTATTGCTTAAAATTGCAGATTTCTCCTTTTTGTTGACATTTGAAGAATAATTTGGACCATTTTGGTAGGTTCAAATAACACTTGTTTAATTTTTAGGGCCAGTTATGTTTGATTTTGCTGAATTTAAGAACATAATTTTTCGTGAAATTTTTAAAAACCTTTTTTTGAACTGTCCCACAATATTCCACTACAGGGCAGCATAATAACGCCTCTGCTCCCTTGTGTGGCTGGTACTAGTACTTGGGCAATATTGTCAAACGTGATAACACAGAATGCCACACTTGGGACTGAAGTGAACGCTGCACAGACAATTTACCTCGGCTCAGACAGCATCACAAATTTTATAACAAACATCTTTGTGGCAAAATTGCTAGCGTCTATTCAATGCTGCATGACTGAGAATTTTACTCGAGCTAGCTTGGCTATATATATCTCCGAAAAAAGAAGACATACACATAATTGTCCTATGTATAGTGTGGGTTCTAACGTGGTGGTGGACATGCGCGCACTCTTTAGTATCTGCACAATTCATCGATGTAATATACACACACGTACGCACGCGCTCGCGATAATGTGTTTCCAATTTTCATCATTATAATGAAATGCGATTGCATGTTACAAAAGATGCGCGAATTGAGGGATCGAATCCGCCTGGGTAATTTACACCCTTTTTAAAGAATATCGTCGAAAACCTGTGCACCAAAAACAGGTACCCTTTTTTGAGAAAAACGTCGCAATCTGTGAACCTAAAAAGGTACCCTTTTTTAGGTTTCTGTGCGATCAGTGCTTGAAAAACACCCCTTTTAAAGGAAAACGTCGACGCCGCCGTGTACCTGAAAATGATACCCTTTCGACGTTTTTTTTGGACGCGGGTGCGTAGCCAGTCATGTTGAGTGTGACCCCCCCCGGGGTCAAAACTCCATGATAATAAGATGAAATAATACTAATGATAATAGAACAATAATTATGACGCGTTTGATACGAATGCCTACAACGATGAATTGGGTACTCCTATTTCGTTCAGAATAACTACAATAACACATGCCTGTGTAAAATTGTAGTAGCTTAGCGTCGTCTTTATTAATATTATTAATTGTTTTCATGCAATGTTTATCAAAAAGATGTTTTTGGCAGACAAGGCTGCATTTGTACATAACATCAATTAACAACGAAGTTATAAGTGATATTGTTGAAAAACACAGATAAACTGAAAACAGCTCCGGTATATTATCATTAACAATATGCAGAAATTTAATTTACATATCAAATGATAATAATGATGATAATAATAGTCATGCAAAATACAAAGCACATCTATGTATTAGATAGCCCAAAAGAGAGTGACAACTGGAATATGGGGATCGTGCATTTGCAAGCAACAGTAGCACCAATGTTATGTAATCAGCTTTCTCATCAAGGAAATAAAAACATGAAATTAAATGTTTTGTGAAATCTTTAAGAACAAGTTTTTTGGTTCAAAGACATTGTTTTGTTGTATTATATAAATGTATGTACACTGTATTCTGCTTATTTAATCGTAGCATATTAAGCATACATTTATATTGTTTACACTATTGGTATTAGTATCATTATTATCATTAATTCGAAAACTCAAGTTTGATCGATTATATCTCTCATATTTTTTAATTAGCATATTCGAAATTGGTGTCACAATAAACCCTTTCAAAAGGTGCATTATGTGTAGTGATTATGCAACCCTTTCCATTCATCAAATTCATTGGAATTTGATACCATTTTAATGGAAATTATCTCTTCATTACGCTGGCATATTGATCGTAGTGATTAGGCAAATGAATTGTGCGCAGCAAACCGGAATATGGAGATGGGTAGAGTGTGAAATCAGACAAAAAATATGGAGTTGACAAAAAATTAGAGCGTTGCATTTTGTTCGAGCTTTTGGGAGGATTTTTTAGCATTTTAAATGAAATATTCATGATTCGAATTGATATCAACGGAAAGCCCAACAACTCTTCTGTATACAAATGTGAAATTTATAATGATTTTTGTAAAGGGCGGCTGCAGGGAGATGAATGAGGGGGAGCCTCAAAAGGGATACAAAATTACAAATGACTTAGTAAAGATCCTTTTAAACTTCAAAAAGAGCAGGTTAAACAAAAGAGGGCGCTCTCTAAACACTCATCAGTTTCATCCATTTTGAATAAATTAATGTACATGTGATGTTTTGTTGAAATAGTGATTAGATAGAGAGATAATCAACAACTATTTAGATACCTCTTTTGCAACTTTTTGAAAAGAGGAAGCATCTTTTTGAATTTTGTAACGGCTGGTTCAAAATTATCGAATAAGTGTGGGGCCCAACATTTATTACAAATAGTTATGTTTATGGATATTTCAGCCATTTCTAAACCGATTATGATCAAATAAAGTTTATTCTGTCATTAAAATGGGACACTCAGTTTTTTTTATTATCTCACAAAAAATCTGTCATAATTTCCATGTTCATTTTCCAAATACAGTAAAACCACGTCTCGTCATCGAGCAATGTCAAGACCAGATGTCGGTGAACGAAGGCTCTTTAGTTTGCAACTTGACTCATGCCTCCGACCAACCTCTCCAACTTAACTGCCATCTGATAGGTGTCGATACATGGGCATCTCTTAAATGGACAACAGGTGCCGAGGAAGGGTCGTGTTTCAGTATAAATTCAATCGTGGATGCATTTCCATACAATTCTTCAGTCGCACTGAGCCTGAGTAAAGAGCAACTGTCCAGTGGGTATGTCAACTATACCTGCTTCGTCCAAGGAGGAAACATCGACAAGTCTCTGCAAGCAACAGCTGTTGTTTACGTACCGGCCGCAGGAGGTGACGAGATAACGCCAGATCCAGGTCTACCTACCCAAGCGCATAATGGTAAGTTGATACATGTAATATGAAGATGTGAAATGAGATGATATGAATTACAGTCGCTGTCATTATAAACTTCATCAAACTAAAAGAAAAAATAAAGATGGGAAGACTGGTAGAGCGCGAGCTTTCCGATCTCGAGGTCCCGAGTTTGATACCAGCCCACTCCGTTTTAGTCCATGGGCCAGAGGGGTCTACCGGTGACCCCCCCCCCCCCCCCCCCCCCCCTATGATCCTCCGACTTGGGTGTCATTTTGTCCATTGATATGTCTAATGTTAGAAACAAAATGTTAACAAGAAAAAAACTCATATACACTATGTTTTTTTACTACTTTTTTTGAGGTATTTAAAATAGCACTTTTTCATTTTTTGCTGTATTTTTTAGGGTTGGTGAAAATTGAGATTGCGTTAAGTGCTCTCATTTGATAATGGCTAGGTCTTTATGAACTAAATTTTGCTGATACATATTTTTATATATGCCTAAGACACAAGAAAAGTTTAATGGTCAAAGCTGATTGGCTTCATATAATTATGACGTCATCAAATTTGCATATGAAAAATCGGTTCCATGACATATGCTCCGCCGACAAATGCTCCGCGACAAATGTTCCGCGATATTTGCTCCGCCGACAAATGCTCCGCCGACAATTGCTCCGCCGACAAATGCTCTGCCGACATTTGCTCCGCCGACAAATCCTCCGCCGACATTTGCTCCGCCGACAATTGCTCCGCCGACAAATGCTCCGCCGACATTTGCTCCGCCGACAAATGCACCGAAGTTGCGACAGTTGCTCCGCGACATTTGCTCCGCCGACAATTGCTCCGCGAAAATTGCTCCGCCGACATTTGCTCCGCCGCCAAATGCTCCGCAGACAAATGCCCAAATACAAATCTACCAAATAAGTAGATGATTTTATTTTCAAAAAAATATTTTTAAAATGCTTGCACTTTTTCAAAAATTTTCAAAATCATTTTTGGAATAGTTGTTGATGATCTCTCTATCTAATCATCATTCCAGTAAAACACCACATGCATAATTTTGTATGAAAATGGTTGAAACCAATGCCCTTTTAGAAAAGCGCCCTTTTGTGTTTAAATGGCTCTTTTTGAATGATAACAGGCGTTTTACTAAGTCGTTTGTAATTTTGTATACCTTTCGAGCATGGTGGAGTTATAACCATTAGTTTACCAAGTAACTGTCCAGGGTTGGTTACTAAAGTTCAGCCTTACCAACACTGTACTACCCCTTTAAATAAAGATCACATCGTCTAGAAGACAATCTATTCTTCACATATTAGCAATAAAATGTATCACATATTGCTTATTATGGAATATGATGTCATAGTCACTAAAGGGGTGAAGTGTCCATCTTACCTCACTGTGGAGGTAAGAGGACCCCTCAATTCCTTAGATTATTACATTTTAATTTTCTGCTACTTCCTGCCAATCCTTCCGTTTATAAGAATGCAAAATGCATTGGAAGTTTGTGCTTTTCTGTTGGACAATAAGGCAGCCTTAATCGTTAATGGGGGTGGGGGGGGGGGGGCGTTTAGAAGTGTCACAAATTGGGCCCTCGTTGTTCAGTGAACGATGAACAAATCTAAACAAAATTGGAACTCCGACAATTTAACAGTGGGTGAAAATAACGTTCTTTGAATTTTGATGAAACGTGGATAAATTTTGAACTCATGCGGAACAATTTCTTGATTCATAAAGAGTCTGAGTAATACAAATGCAGTGATTATAAAGACTTTTCTTTTTTCTATTCATGATCGATCTTAACACCAGTATCATGCCCTTCGCTTGATGATTGCTTGGAACAGTATACTATTCATCACAGCATTTTCGGATACTATGAGGTTCCGTGGTTCGACTCTAGTCGAACCCAAATGTAACATCAAAAACTAAAGCCAGTGTTGTGTGTTATTGCGCCTCCCCTTCTGCTACTAGATACAGGCTGCAGGGTCACGCATCCTTACAACACTGGGCTTGACTGCCCCCCCCCCCCCCCCACCCTGTATAAAGAAACGTAAAACAAACAAACCAGCCAATACAATATTTGAATGAATCGATGGTTACTGAATCGATTGTACTCCAATTTCACAAGAGATTCGCATAACATATAAGCGCACTTCATACCAAAGGTACTTGAGAATTCATTCAAGAGAATTCAGCGGAGTAAATGTCGGTGGAACAATTGTCGGCTAAGCAATTGTCGCATATTCGAAGCATTTTCGGCGGAGCAATTGTCGCATCTTCAGAGCATTTGTCGGCAGAGTAATTGTCGGCAGAGAAAATGTCGGCGGAGCAATTGTCGGCGGAGCAAATGTCGGCGGAGCAATTGTCGCATCTTCGGAGCATTTGTCGGCGGAGCAATTGTCGGCAGAGCAAATGTCGGCGGAGCATTTGTCGGCGGAGCAAATGTCGGCGGAGCAAATATCGCGGAGCATTTGTCGCGGAGCATTTGTCGCATTTTTCGGAGCAATTGTCGGCGGAGCATATGTCGGCGGAGCATATGTCGTCATATGTCGTCGTGTCACCGAAAAATCATGGGAATTTCCGTAAACAAAACGGTCAAAAAAACAATGTTCATTAGTATAGTTTATTTTCTTCACCATGAGAATGATGATAATGAGCTTAAACTTATGATGTCTATTTCTGAAAGTATATTCAAATCAGAAATACTATTATCCTTTGAATATAATGTACACGAATGACATTTTTTATTACGTAATCACCAAGCGCCATATGCAATTGTAAGGCATATGATGGCCATTTTGTGTACGGCACAAATCGGTACATATTGCTCCCTCTTTAATTTCTTTATTTTAGAACCAATAACTCTCATATTTGGCACATATGTAAAACTAGTAAAGCACTTCAGTTTGCAATAAGTAGAATTGCAAAAGGTCAACAAATGAGGGCGCTATTTACTAAAATTTGATAACAACATACAAAATCCTATATATTCTGATAACAATGTTTTTTTTTTCTCTATCTGTCTGATTTGTATAGACAACATGACATTTTGCTTGCATTATTATGCAACTTTACTTTCCCTTTAATGAAATTTAGGACTGTTATGTTGTATCTTGTGTATTTTAGACCGTCTAAATTAGGTATAACTCAGACTGAATTTTACCTTAAAAGTGGAATGGGGATTACATTGCGCTACATACAAACAATTTTTAGATTATTCACTTAATAGTAACCCTATGTATCTAGTCCTGAGTGAGATTTTCGATAGTATGTACTCCAATATCAAGTTAAGACAAAATGTTTTGGGAAAATTCTGGTCAGAAACTTGTTTTTCAATATTTGTATTATACTTCTGTCTGGCATCACCGTTTTTTGTTTCAGAAAAGAGAACAAATGAACACCTCTTGTTAACAGTTCATTATTTGATATACCTACCCTCCAAAAGTGACAGAAACTTCATGTGACAACCAGATGAGTACATATTTATGCCTTTAAATGAAGTGGCGAATGAATTGAATACAAATTAAAGTTAACGACCACATTGACAAATGTTTTAGATCATGAAAAGTTGTCTGGAATTTATAGAGGCACATGCAGGGGAATGCCTGTGTGTGTAGAACGCTTTACTCCGTTTGCACAATTTGCGCTCTTATTTTTTACCAAAATAAATGCACTATGTCTCAATACATGTACACGGGATACTAAATACATTCTATTAATCAGTGACACCTCACAAATGATCTGTTAGCATAAAGGACTGTGAAAGCATGCTTGTGGCAATAGCTGATGTCAGTTAGATTCCATATTTCATGCTGTTTGTTTTTCTTCACTTTGAATAAATGGTATAAGCAAATACGGGTGACAAATAGTGTATACCTCGAATTGTATCATGGAACTTAAGCATTACACCGTCTGTCTCATTTACTGTAGTGATCAGATATAATGCCAAAGTATATTTATGCCAGGAAATTATCATAAAGAAGGATAAAATAATTAAGCATCTGGGTTCTGTGCCACATCCTAAACCAGCACCACGCAATCACAAAAGAGCACCCCAATCTTGGGCAGGCTGGCTCCTGACCAATGCTATTAATCACGAGCTAAGTAATGAATTTGCCACAGTCCATAGAAGATTGCATATGGAACCGTAAGCCACTGGCTCATCCTAAACTATGAAAATGAGATAACAATTCATTTCACATAACCAAATTGCTGAAGCAATTTTAATTTATGCTGAAAACCTGTGAATTGTTGTCAAGAGCACAAAAACAAAAACAAAGTAATCTCTGATATTAAGATCACACTCACTACAATCCTAAACAATTTACATGTGTGGACAACTGTTGGGAGGACACTTTCCCTGTCGTGGAACGACATCCATCAGAACATGCCATGCAAGCTATAAAAAAAAGACCCATCAGTAACAAAGCGATTACAGACCGGTCTCACTTCTTTCCCACACCTTAAAGCTATTTTAGCGACTAATTCTGACCCACCCACCTAAGTGCAATTGTATAACCATCTCTGATGAAGGAGCAGGCATGATTTCAGCCTGGTAAGTATTGCCCAAGACAACTGCTTAACCTTAACATATAGAAGATGTTTTCCAGTAAATGTCTTAACTGGAGTTGTGTTTGTAGACCTCTCAGTAGCTTATGCTACTGTGCACAGACTCTACACAAACTACTGAATTTGACCAACATGGTGAAGACCCTGATTGAAAACAGACGCTTCTTCGTCGAGCTGTCTGGAAAGAAGTGTCGTTGGCGCAGGAAGCATTCTGGCCAAACTCTGTTCAACATCCATGGGCGTAGATCTGTCTTTGATACAGGTTCATCAGGGGGGGGGGGGGGGGTGATACGCAAGTATCTACGCGCCGCCCATGTCAACATCTAGTTAACGATCAACCTATATCTAATCTGGGACCAGGAGTTTTATCTATTAGACGACCTGTGTATCACCACCCACAGTGATGACTTTCCTAAGGCAGAATCCACCTTGCGTGAGGGATTTACCAACCTATCATTGTACTAACAAGAGAACCATCTGAAGGCTAATTCAATTCAACTAAATCTCAAATATGCCCCTTTCATCTGAAGAACATGCATGCAAACCAGTAACTGAAGATCACTTGGAATGGAACTAGACGGGGACACTGTGATAGTCCTGTCTACATAGGGGTGACCTTAGATAGATCTTTCAAGAGTACAAGGCCCTGTGTGTCACCCAGCTCAAAGGAAGGTCAGCTCCACGAATGCCATTCTTGACAATCTGAGCACATCCAAGTGGGGTGCAAACCCAACAACAATCAGCTCTGTTACTATGTTGCAGAATATGCCTGCACGGGTGTGGGAAAGCTCAGCACATGTCAAGAAGAACAAAACCTGCCGTTATATCATGATGTATGAGACGAACGAGAACCGATAACGTATACCTGCTCTATGGCATCGCATCCCAGGTGTAATAAGGAGGGCTGCTGCTAGCCAGAAGGAACGACTGAGACAAACAGAGGTGAAGGACAACAACTCCATGACCACCCACGTTGCATCCTCGGCGCTTTAAGTCATGCAAAAGCTTCCTTTCATGATCTGTTGAACCACTGGACTACAGCGTGTCTTCAAAAAGGCTCAAACTCTGGGAAGAGAGGCTGAGCTCTAGGACGTACCGGTAGCGTATGCCTACGGTGTCATCAGAGAAACTGTCCAGAGGATTCAACCATGCACCCCTGGGTGACTTTGCGTAGCCGGAATAGGCTTTGGCAGGCGTGGGAAGATGCAAGCCAACATGTTGAACTGGGGATATATCGAAGGTGCATCAGAATGCGAGTGCGGTCAAGCCCCTCAGATCATTGACCAACTGCTTAGTTTCGATCTGGTACATGGAATGTGCACAATTAAAGATCCGATAGAGGCCAACGACGTAGCGCTCAGATTTGTCCGACATTGGCAGGAAATTGTATGGTGATACGAAGTGATGAATGAAACAAGCTCCAAACTGCTATTAAAGGTGGGAGGTAGTAAACAAAAACAACGGATAATCTCCTTTGAAAGCAAACAGTTTATCAATCTGAAGCCTTCACTGTACGGGAGATATCCTACCACGTAGAAAAGGTAGACTTATCTCCAACACTTGTCTATCGCAAAATATTATCGAGGCAGAGCTCTGAAAAGCGGCGTTGTATTGTTTTGATGAAAATGAGACTTATAGGAGCGACGATTGGCTTTTTCAAAATGAAAATGGGAACCTTAGAAGCGGCCAGATCGGCTGTAAAAACAGGTCTTTTTGAAGCGACACATACCTGTATTGCAAATATACACGAGTACCCCCCCCCCCCCCCCCCCCCCCCTCCCCTTCGGGTCATTGATGATGATGGTTGACCAGGGTTTCTTACCGTTTGTTATCGACATGGCCACATTGATCTTTGTAGCTTATTTATGTCATGGATATCTCCTAAAGAAAATAAATTTAAAAGGAAAAAGTTCAACAGATATGTGTTGTTCATTCCTTCGTTAAAAGTGTGTATACTCTGCCATCGTTTCCCACACAGTGGATAAAACAGCGAATCGATGTCAACAATGTTGCCATAGTGGCTTTTCAGGCCGTGATCCTTCCAAATTAGTTAGGGTTCTGAGGAAGGCCAAATTATATTGAACGGCTACAACTTTATCTTTACCATTCACATGTGTCAATGACTAATGGAATGTCTCTACTTAATTGCTCTAAATAAACATTGATGTAAAATCCTGCTTGATGAATATGAATAGTATGCTTCATCTTTATTAAAGAAAAAGAGTTGCAGAAGATACAAAACAATTCTGTAGTGTACATAGACTGCCCCTGTGCCTATAAGTTTTTTATAAACTCTCTGTTTCTCTGGCAACCCCAAACTTACAAACATGAAGTTCCCGTATTAACAAATGTGAACCTTTTTTTAATTTTAAGAAAATAATGTTAATGGTGGTCCAAGCAAACAAGTAATAGAGTTAACATTTTTCTTTTTAAATCTGACTAGATGTATTTTGTGTTTGCTATGTTTTTATTCGTAAATATATTCAGACAGAAACAACTTACCCAGTGCTAGATTAACAGGCCTGAACAAATGGTACATAAAAACATCATATGTATCGCAATGTATTTCTTAATTCACTTTAAAGGTCACATTCGGACAGTTTTTGCCTTAATTAGCCCGTAAAAATTAAAAACATATTATAAACGTTCTCGTAAGTATGGACTTGAATAATAATGAAGCAAAATCCATTTGTCAACACAGAACCATCAGTTTGAGACAAAAACTCATAATTGAGGATGAATCAAATAATGAACTTGTCAACGAGACGTATTTGTTCTCTTCTCTGAACAAAAAGTGATGCCAAAGATAATAATACAAAATATTTAGACAAAAAAGTTTCTGGCAAGACGTCCCCATACATTTTGCCTTAATTTTATATCGTAATAAGCATGCTATCGAAAATCTCACTCAGGACTAGATTCATAGAGTTAGGATTTAATAAATAATCGTAATAGTTAATTGTGTGTAGCGCACTGTATTCCCTATTCCAATTTTAGGGTAAAATCTATAGAGAGTTATGCCTTATTTATACGCTAAAAGATATAAGATACAACATAACAGTCTTTAATTTAATTCTAGGAAAAGTAAAGTTGCATAATAATGCAAACAAAATGTCAAGTTGTCTATACAAACCAGGCAGATTGAGAAAAAAACATTTTTATCAGAATATATAGGATTGTGTATGTTTGTATCAAATTTTAGTAAGCGCCCTCATTTGATGACCTTTTGAAATTCTACTTATAGCAAACTGAAGGGCCTGACTAGTTTCACATATGTGTCAAATATGAGAGTTATTGGTTCTAAAATAAAGAAATTAAAGAGGGAGCAATATGTACCGATTTGTGCCGTACACAAAATGGCCATCATATGCCTTAAAATTGCATATGACGCATGGTGATTACGTAATAAAAAAATGTCATTTGTGTACATTATATTCAAAGGATAATAGTATTGCTGAGTTGAATATACCTTCAGAAATAGACATCATAAGGTTAAGCTCATTATCATCATTCTCATGGTGAACAAAATAAACTATACTAATGAACATTGTTTTTTTGACCGTTTTGTTTACGGAAATTCCCATGATTTTTCATATGCAAAATTTGATGCCGTCATAATTATATGAAGCCATAAGATTAACTGTAGATCTGGGAAAGCGTGTTATGATTTGATCGAGCAGAAATTTTAAATATATTTTTCACGAAGAAAACAAATAATTAACACACTAATAAATGTGGCACAATATGTATAATCCAATAACATAGCCTACAGCCAAGAATGAGCCCCGAAGGAGCGAAGCGACTGAGGGCTGGGGCAGAGCCAGAGGGGGAGGGTTTGGGAGGGGGTATCACCCTCCCACGGGGACAATTTTGCATGTATACTTGAAATAGTGCAATTTGGTGCACGTCACACAAGCAGCAAGAGCAATGCCAGCTTAGATATCATGTATATACGGGACTTATGTGGCCCGGTACAGAAAAAAGTATTCACCCCAAACCAAACGCAAGTTACACAATAAACTGGGATAATCTGTTGGCAGCGAAAACATTAAAATGGATGTATGAATTAGTTTTTCAACGTTAGAATTAACAAGTCTTAGCTTATACATTTTTAAATTTATTTATTTAATATTTTTGTAAGGAGGGGGGCTTTTTTGGGGGGGAAACGCGTCCCCCCCCCCCTCCACTCTTTGGATTGGGGGGGGGGGGGGACGCCCCCCTGCCCCCCACTTCCGGCGCCTATGGTGCCAATTCTGGGAGTAAATCAATGTCAATCGTTGATTTATTGTATTTTGTATCCAATTTATTGAGAATTTGGCACAATCATTGCACAAGTATGACATTCCAGTTTTGTCAAGAATCAATCTTTGATGGACTACAGCCGTGCCCAAAAATTAATAATTCGCGATTCAATTAATATAAATATAGAATGTCTTCCAATCTCACCATACGCCATGTAGACGGTAGTACTTTTCCCGACTTTTAACAGCTTCTTATAAAAACTTGTACAAAACAGCTCTATTTTTTCAAATTTGATTCTAGGCCCCATAGCTCACTGCCATAAAGAAGGATTGGCATAACTAATTTATCAAAGAGGTCTAACTCTAAATCAATAGGTAAGCTTAATCTTGACGATTGTAGAATAAGACTGTATAAAGCCTTTCTAGCCTGAGTTATCTGTTTATCCTGTGCTTCTATAAATCGACCATTATAATTGAATACTGTTCCAAGATAAGTATATTTACTAACTACTTCCACTTCATAATTTCCAATAGTAAATGTTGGCATTCTCCTCACTTTGCCTATAGAGAAGATCACTATTTTGGTTTGATCGATATTAACGTTTAAATCATTTAGATTACAATACTCATCAATCGCATTGAGGGAGTTTTGAAGCTCATTTTCATTGGTAGCCAATACTACAGTGTCGTCTGCATACAAGAGAGTAAACAATTTAAAGAAAACCCCTAAATATTCTAATTTATTCGCAATGCCAGTAGGTAGTATATCGATTCCATTGTTTTTCCCAGCAATAAATAAGTTAAAATCATTTAAGAAAGCAGCAAAAAGAAGTGGCGAAAGGTTATCACCTTGCCTAACTCCAACTTCACAATCGAACACATCAGCTTTATCTTTGCCCATTCATCACAAATGATTTTGCGTTTTTATAAATATTCTGGACTATCTTAAGAAATTTGCCATTTACATTATGCCTCTATAGCTTTTCCCATAACAAAAACCTATTAACATAATCAAAGGCTTTTCTGTAGTCCACAAAAACACAATATATCCGCCTTCTGTCTGAAAGATATAAATCTATTAATGAATGTAAAACGAATGTATGATCAACAGTAGCATACCCTTCACGGAATCCTGCTTGTTCTTCTCCAAGCAAGTATTTTACATCATAATAATTCGTCAGACGTTCATTCAAAATTACGGTAAATAATTTTCCTAAACAACTTAAAAGCGTAATCGGCCTATAATTATTAGGGTCGGTGTGTTGACATTTCTTTTGATAAATTGGATCAAATTAAATAGCTTTGTAATTAAAGACAACATCGACTTGCTGCTATTTTTTCAAAAATTCATTCAAAATACGATCACATCCTGAGGCCTTATTGTTCTTTAATTTTAGCATGTGTGTTTTCACTTCGTCCTCTAAAAATTCAGTTTGTAATTCATCATTCGGAGCATGAGGAACATGATGAGCATGAGCATGATGAGAGTCATCAGAATGAGAATCATTAGACATCGATTGCTTTAATCTATTTAAATTCTCAAAGAACGATTTAAAATTCTCAATGTCTACGGGATTAGGACGTGCGTCATGATGAGCCCCTTTCTTCAATACTTTCCAATATTCTTTCGGGTTGCTCGAGCGAAGCTTTCTAAGATTTTCATGCATATCATTGTAAAACTGGCTTTTCTTAGATTTTATAATTTGTTTGTACTCCTTCCGTAAATTATCCAGTTCTTGCTTTAAACTTTCCTTTAAAGAAACATTCCTAGCTTTTTTCATTCGATATTTCAAACTGAAAATGCGAGAAAGCGCACTTCACGATGAATGAGCGAGTGAAACCGGGCGAATGTCAGGAATTATTTCCTCACAAATTACGTCTTTTGTGTAATCTCAAAGTTATTATAAAACAAATCTTTTGATAAAATTCCGTTCAAAACTAAATTTTGAACCATTTTCAATAATGGAAATTTCCATGCCAGTTTTCAAAAATATTGGGTTGGCATAAAAAGTTGTGCTTGATTTTCTGTTTGTTAAAACTTGGCTAAATGATAAAATATTTGTATAGACTGGACACCTTAATTAAATTTCGATTTATGTTATCTTTCCGCAATTTGTTAGACTTAAAGGTATGGTGACAAGAAAACTTTCTCAAAATTGTGTTTTACTGTATCTAAGGTAGATTTTCATGAAGATTACTAATACAAACATATTTTCCTCATGGGAAAACCCGGTAAAATAAAAAAATCAACTTGTAAAATCACTTTCGGAACCCCCTTAAAAAAACTGAGTACGGGCGAAAAAAATGACGTCATCTTTGTGACGTCACATGCAGGCAATCGCAGTTTAGCTCGGTTATAGACGTACACGCTGAGTGCAATACTCACGTTGACACAGTGATATTATTTCCATTTGTTTCAATATTTGCAAACATTTGCTTAGGTTTATATCATGGACGATATACACTCAGATGTGTAGCTGCATCCTGCTACAATTCATTTATTAGCTATTCTTAAGCACTTTCAGTTAAGCCTCAATTTCCAAGCAAAAACGAGTTTGTTTTACAAACAAGTCATAGGCTCTGCATGTAAACCATGCACATTCCTCCGTGTTGCGGTCTGCTTGTGATGTCATGAATCGGGTGACACGTGCGCACATTCCAGCTCTGCTATAAATTACTTTTTTAGGAGCATGGAACGCCGATGCGAAATGAAGCAAAAGGGTTGCATGAAATGTCTCTTTTTTTCCCAACTTAAGGATTTCTTTGAAAAAAAGAGTGTGGTATATCAATAAAGGCACATATTTAAAGATATAAACCCGAATCAAAGCCGGGATTTTCCGCCTCCTTTAAGTGTGTACGTTTCCTCAACAAGTATTAGTGTTATTATATGGCTATGCATTTTGTTTTCATTCTAGAGTTTTGTATGCAATGTTTAAGTGCAAGTTTAGTGAACCTACGTGACCGATTCCTCCTCGATACTGTGTACGCTGCCCATCCCCATTATGTGCAATATTATGTGGTGTGTGCGCGTGCGTTGCGGGACACCATTGAACCAAGGAGGTACTAACCTTCTTGATTGAACTACGGGACAATGAATGTGATGGATTGTAATTATAATGCGGACAGGGAACTAATAATAATGTCGTTTGTCTAAGCATATGTGCCCGTCTCTATTGAAGCAATTTTGATGACATTTGGTACATTTAATGTTCTTGATGCAAGGGTGTGCAAGACACATTTGTCGTGAATGTTAAATAAGGCGTTGCCTTGGTAACCACAATTTTGCACCAAAAAAATGAAAATCTTGTGGAGCGAACTACTTTTACAGTTTTTAGGCAATTTTGATGAAACTTGGTACACTTTATGTTCTTGATGCAAGGGTGTGCAAGACACATTTGTCGTGAATGTTAAATAAGGCGTTGCCTTGGTAACCACAATTTTGCACCAACAATATGAAAATCTTGTGGAGCGAACTACTTTCACAGTTTTTGAGCAATTTCGATGACATTTGGTACACTTACTGGTCTTGGGGTAAGGGTGTGCAAGACACAGTGAATATTAGATAAGGCGTTGCCATGGTAACCACAATTTGCACATGAGGGCATGAGGCTCGCAAGGTCAAGGCGTTCAGGGACTTGGAGCTTCCCAGTCGTTGATTGTTGCAGATGTGTTGCCTTTCAGTGATGCTTCCTTTACTGGATCTGGTGTGATTATTCAGGGCATTGGCGGCAACATTTTGAGTGTGCCATTGCACAGCGTGGATGTTGGTTTAGCCATCATTTCTTGGCCTGTTACTCTTGGGGTAGTGAAGAAACTGCCCATTCCAGGTGTGTCATTGATTGTCGGGAATAACATAGCTAGAGATCGGGTTAGTCCGGGTGGTCTTGTAGATCCTGGTGCTGATGTGGAGGGAGGTCTTCGCCATGCTAGAGGGATGAAGGTTGGGGCGACGGTGTTGAACAACAACCATGATGACGTCGGGCAGCTGATGACAACGCAGGACGATATGGTGTCTTCGGGTGTCGCAGACCGGTCCTCTGGTGGCGGGCAGGCTAGACGCCGAGCTGGGCGGCGCCGTGGAAACCGATCTGGTGTTACAGCATTGCATCGCAGGCAGGAGACCTCTCTGCCCCTGGGCTGTGCTGGAGCGGATGACCTGGTAGGGCCTAATGGGGTGTCTGCTGGTGATGCAGCGGAAAGCCACCAATCGGGACAGGCTCAACGGCGTGGTGCAATACGTCGGCGTCGGAAAAAGCGCAGCACTAGAGGTCGACGATGACAGAACTTTTGTGGAAAAGACCATTGAGTGGCAGATACCTCTTGTCGCGTTTGAATAACTTGATAATACTCCATATTTAGAGGTTATTGGAAAACACAGAGATTTGAGAACCTTTGAAGAGTGAAAGAATATGAAATTGACCCATTGTGATTTGGAAACATTTGGACGCTGAAATAACAACATGAACAAACTCTGAAATGTTTGATAACTCAAATGGACATTTAATTAACATTGAATCGCTGTGAAAAGGAAACTGAGCTTGCATTAGACTTCTAACATTTAAAAAAGGACTGGACTTTTTATAAGTAAACAAAAGATTGATAATCAACAAGATGGTGTGTTTTGTTAGTTAAAGGGGTAGTTTAGTTTTGGTAGAGAGGGCGCTGCAGATCACAATTTGTATGTGAGTTAATAAAAAACTGAGTCTCGAATTTGAGAGAACATGCAATTTTAATGGCAGAACAAACTTTATTTGGTCAAAATCGACCCAGAAACGGCTGAAATATCAATCAATTATCTGATCTTATAATTAATTGGGGCCAAATAATAAGACGATTTTTTAAACAAATTTTAAAAATGCTTGCACTTTTTCAAAAAAATTCAAAAGCGTTTTTTTCAAATAGTTGTTGATGATCTCTCTATTTAGTCATTATTTCAATAAAACATCACATGCATTATTTTGTATGAAAAATGGTTGAAACCAATGCCTTTTCAGAAAGCGCCCTCTTGTGTTTTAATGGCTCCTCTTGAATGATAACGGGCTTTTTACTTAGTCGTTTGCAATTTTGTATAACTTTCGAGCATGGTGGAGTTATAACTATCAGTTTATAATGTTACTGTCCAGGTTTGGTTACTAAATTTCAGCCTTACCAAAACTATACTACCCCTTTAACATGAAATGTATACCTGTCATGCATTTTGTAAAAATGCATGTATAATGACATGTACTTGTTTCATACACAGAATGCTTTTATTACATGTGTTTTTCCTCCTACAGGTAATACTGGTTGGACCTGGTGACAGAACATGTCTGTTGATTTTGTTCATATTATGATCTGTGCTGTGTGTTGATCTGTTTGTTACGTTTATCAGGTATATTGTGAACGTAATTATGATACCGAAAACATTCTCGGCATGATCGGTTGCCTGGTGAAAAAATGTGAGGTTTTAGATAGCTTTGGAAAATGGTATGCATTTTAATTATAATTCTAAGTTTAGTTACGTTTAAAAAAAGGGGGAAAAAAGGAATGTAATACATATCATATAATATGAGTCAAAAGAAACTTGTTGATGTAATATAGTTGTGATATGGATATAAATAACACAGTAATGTAGGCTTGAGAAGCTAGTGTCTAGAATCTATCATGCGTTGGGTGTTTTCCTGGCGCGTTAACTAGCCTTATGAAGTTCCCTAAAGCGTTAGCGTTCAACGCTAACGCTAACGCCAACTTGGCGTTAGTTTTTCCATTGCACGTTAACAAGCGTTATGAAGCTCCATAACTCGTTAGCGTTAGCGTTAGCGTTCGGAATTTCCGTAATGCGTCGGAAAAATATTCCTAGCAGTACAGTTGAAGGTAAATTGTTTTTGTTAAATACATGACATTCATAATTACATTTATTTGTTATCATGCATTTACTTTTTTAGATATTAGTATTATTAGATACTTAATATTTATTGATCAAAAGGTAATGTCGAAATATAAAGCAATGTTTTTGAAGAAGTGATTCAAGTTAAAAGATTTTAAATTCTCATGTGAAAAGATGTTTGTGATGATATTGATTTATTATGATACATGGAAACATTAATAGTTGGTTGTACAGGATTACAAGTACTCAACATGTGCAGCATTTTGATATTGGTTTAGAAGTATAAATAAGTAAAAATGTGACCCGTTGCATGCTTAGGCAAAGCCGATATTGCATATATGTATTTTTGTTGTGATAAAAGTTGTTGACAGTTCCTGACATAGTTATTGACAAAAAAAAAAATCATAAGGCTTTGTTTATATATTAAGCTTTTGAGAAAGGAGACCACTGTAGATGGGTGTTCTGTTATAATGTAGAAAGGCCTACATGTATATGTTTTAGTTATGAGCATTGTTTGATACATGATTGTATGATCTGATTCGTAGCATAGTCAAGTTAATGAAAAACGTGTGTAGTACATGTATAGGCTTGTTGTGTAGAATACATTTAGTCTCTTATTTGTTTTATATTGCCAGGCGCATTTTGAGGTAATTTCATTTCATTATATAAATGCCCTCTTTAAAGGGACAGATCCACTTTTACAAAACGTCTGAACAGCTTTCAGTTGACGGATGGGGATCAATGTAACACGCAAAAAAAAAATCAGAGCGAACAGCCCTCTAATTTGGATTCTACGAATGAAAAACGAATGCGTCCCTCCATTTAAACTATATATCGGTCAATAAAGGAGTTCAACTGATTTAGCATAATATTACAACAATATAGTACTAATTCTCGTAAAGGTATTGTGAAGCCGACATTTGTTAACGTATGTCACGGAAAAAGATCTCAAAAAGAAAGAATATATAATTACATGTAGTCAGTTTAAGCAAAGTTTGGGTATTTTGCTTAGTAAACGCTCACACATTAGTACTTATGCGCGGCTCACGTAGCTAGCGAGGGTCACGTAGGGGTCATGCATACCGATCTGGCACTCCGTGAAATCTATGTACGAACTTACTCACCGGCCAAAAATACGTATGTACATAATTAACCGACGTCCCTCAGTTTATTCAGTTTTAGGTCTATAACTCCACGAAAAAGAGATTTCAAGCCCTAATGTTTTCAGGCATGCTATTAAATGACATTTCGTTTCATATAAGACAATAACCTCGCAACTTTTGAATTTTGGCTTGCAAAAGTAGATCTCTCCCTTTAAGGCGGGAACTGTTACGGCTTCCCGAAGCCGATTTGTGTAAGTAAGCGTGCCAATGGCACGAGAGGTCGATTTTTAACATAGTTTGTTTTCAAGCAACATTACGGCAATTCTTGTGTGTTTATTGTGTCTGTCCTTTGAGAACTCGGGAGAGTGCACGGATGTGGATGGTGGTGGACTACCAGTCCGTAACAATGTATAATTGTGCCCAATGCATATAACTTAAACTCGTGTGTTTTTCTTACTTTACTTTCCTCTCACAGTAAGAAATGCAAGATATTGTGTTCCATTTACAGGAATAGATTGTTACCATTACAAAATGGCATACACTCTGTCAATTCCAGCATTGTATTTTAAAGGCTTATAACTTCCATTCGGATTTCCCGCGTTGTGAAATACACAATAATCGTATCAAAGGGTAAGAACAGTTCGTGTCAAAACTAATTTAAGTGACTAAAACTTACATATTTTGCATGAATCAACGGCTCATTTAGAGGCCTGGTTACGTTCGAACAGCAGGCATTATTACCCGAAGAGTCCTGGGCCCACTCTTCCGAAAATTGTTAATAGTACCTGTGTTTGTGCTTGAAAAGTCATTATAAATATTATCTGAATCAGTTTAAACGCCAATTTAAAATACTTTAAAACACTAACAAACTAAATTTCTTATATTAGATGATAACTAAAACATTAAGAATAACATCGTCATCGGCAAATCTGACTGATAATATGTCATTCAATTGAAAGTCATTTTTTGTGATGGTCAGTAGCTTATTATCAGAAGGAAATTACAAGCCTGACATAAACAAGAAAGATAATCAACTTCTGACCAAGAGGGTTTCAGGGACGAACGACCGGCAGATGGGCTCCTAGCTCAGGCAGCAGAGCACCGGTCTAGCAATCCGGAGGTCTAGGGTTCAAATCCCGGGGAAACCGAATTGTCTTTGTTCATTGTTCATTTGATCTAAATCTGTTATAACATTGTATTGCATCGCTGGCAACAATAATTTATTAATAACAAAATCTGTTTTAATACGTGCGGTTTACGGGTACACCATGTGAGATGGGTGGATTGTTAAGTCCTGAAAAGGACTATGGTAGTCCTAGAAAGGACTGTTGGTGTAGTTCTGAAAAGAACTGTGGTATTCTTTCTAGGAGAGTTCTAAAAAGAACTGTTTGTAGTCCTAGAAAGGACTGTTGGTAGTCCTATAAAGGACTGTTGGGATAGTCCTGAAAAAGACTGTTGGTATTCTTTCTTGGAGAGTCCTAAAAAGGACAATTGGTAGTCCTAGAAAGGACTGTTGTTAGTCCTAGAAAGGACTGTTGGGATAGTCCTGAAAAGGACTGTTGGTATTCTTTCTAGGAGAGTCCTAAAAAGGACAATTGGTAGTCCTAGAAAGGACTGTTGATAGTCCTAGAAAGGACTGTGGTATTGCGAGGAGAGGGTGGATGGTAGGAGGGACTCGACGTTTCGAATAGGTTGACTATCCGTCGTCAGGAGTGTTTTCAATAATCTGAAAAGAAATGAGCTTTCACGAAGTCTTTAAGGTCTACGATCGTATTCAGAAGCAAGAAGAGATCATTTAATTGGTGTTTGCTATTATACCGTTAACCCGCGCCCTGTCCTGATCGAGAGTTATTTCTATTTTACTGAGCTTGTAAATATTCATAATTGAATGGGATATTGCTGCTGAAATTTCTCTCACTTCTGTTATAAATGGCATACGTATTTAACATTATGTTGAATTGTGTGATACATTTTTCTTCTTGCTTGTTTTGAAAAGACCCTTACTTTTGTTACTTGAATGTGACAAGTCATGCATGAATTGGTTTGTACACCCTGATTAGAGAGAGGATTATCTTGAGAAACTTGTATTGGTGAATATTTGTTAAAAGGTTGATAACGATTTTATATTGAATCCGAATATTGAAGTGTAAGTTTTTATACATGTGGTCGTGTCGCATAATGATAATCATTCTTAATTTCGTACAATTAGTCAATATTTGTCAAAGCAGATTTCGCAAATGTGGTGTTAAAGACATAACAACATTCAGAAGATGTGTGCAACACGCGAGCCCGGACATTCTGCCATTGTCTGATTTATGGAAAGGAACTACTGTTTTCATGAATAAGCAGACAATACATAATAATGATTAGTTAGGGAAAGTCTCTGTAAATCCAAGTGGACAAGATAACTTTGTTTTCAGGAAAATCATTACTACTAGTTTGTTTCAATACTTACGTCGCAGTCACTCATCCACATAAAGCATTGCAAACAAATGTAAATACGACTATTTTACGGCGCCGTTAACCAGTAGCTTTCGAGGGATACTTTAAAACGTTTTAACTCTGCCTTCCTATTGGTGCCATGTATACTAATTAACTGTCATTTGGTGTCACTTTGATGTTCTAATCGGCAAACAATATACCAGTGAATATTCACATTTAATTGCATTCTACGTAAATGGCATTTCGTGGCCCTTATGTACGACGATGCTTTATAGGGAAGCGTAACTGGTTACCGTTCTTTTAATGCACCCTACCATTCTCACTGTTCTCCTCATACTTCTTTATACAGATAAACTACAACTCATGGGATGGAAAGAGTTATGTATTATAGAAACCACTCTATTGGTGATATTGATCTCAGTATGTATCTACCGTCGACGTGGATATATCTGGAATATCGGGAAGGAACTTCGCAAACGGTTTGAATGCAAGAGTACGTATAATAATTACAATTAATAATTTACCCTTTTGTCTCCCATAAACTAATTGCATTACAATAAGTTGTGTTTTGGGTAAAAATAAAGATACTTACGATGGAACAAGCTCCGTTTATATTTAGAAAGTATTCATAATTGCATTACCTGTAAACGCATGTACATACAACAAATACTTACTAATATGCAGTTTCCCTTGTTGTTTTTGTTGTTGTTGTTATTATTGTTTAAATTGTTGCTGGTCTTAGATTTTTGCTTAAATATCGAACAAAATTAACTGCTCACTAGCAATCCAATTATACAAGTTATGATTGTTATTAATCCCTCCTCACACTACTCCTTCCTGCTTATGGAAAACAGCCATTATTCCTTCTGGTATTGTTAAAGGAATCTAATAATTGTGTTGAGATGTGCAAAAACCGGCAAAATTTTGATGAAATGTGTATTTCTGTGATTTGATATGTCCATTGAGTAATGTGTGAACATTCTAGGGTAAATGAAAGGCAAATGACCGAGAAATTAGCAAAAATGCAAAGTGATATTTGCTAACTCATTGCATTGACTTTGTACACGATTATATTGATCCACTAGATAATTATACATCTCATCACTTTAATCATACATATCTTTACAACGGGAGATAAATTTGGAAAACCAAAACTGTTTCATGCATCTATTGGTGATACAAATGCTATGAGGAATACGAGAACCTCTAAATTTCCAAGCAAGAATTGAAGATTTCGACAATGTTACTAGATCCTAGCAATAACATCAAATTTGTAAAATTTAAATTTGTACTTGACAATATTAAAGATATTATTTTTAAGTTTCCTTAAAGTGATCCATTAACTTGAATTTGTTCTCCCAAAGTAATGTCTGAGACTTCAATCACATACGAATGTCATTTCAAACTATATATTGGGAATGATAGTTGAGAATGTCATAGAAAAAAATAAAGTTTACTTAGTGAAAACAGAAAACGCTTGACTACAGTACTGTTGGAAACAGTCCATAGACGCTATCAAATTCAATCTGAGATATTCTATGATCATGCAGTCATTTGAAAAACCATTTCATACAAGAGAAGTGTAAAAGCGTCAAGTGATTTTGATTGAAATTGTACATAGTTAAAAAAGGGAGTACAGTTTCGGTAAGGCTGAGCTTTTTGATCAAATAAAGTTTATCCTGTCATTAAAATTGTATGCTCTTTCAAATTGTACACTCAGTGTTTCATAATCTTACAAAATAACATTTCGTGCAGCGCCCTCTATACCAACACTGAAATTCCCCTTTAATGGATCATTTAAATTTACACTTATCAGTTTCCTTCAAAGTATCAAATCCATTCATTTCACTAAACTTAAAGAAATAGTACAATTGTGTGGGGTAAGGAAAACCCAAGTGTACAATTTGGTAAAACTAACAATTTTAAAGCAAAGTAGTTTTTTTCTAATTTAAATCTGTTCAGAAACAGGTGACATATTTGTAAATATATCAGTCTGGAATATATTTGGGGCCCACATTTGGTCGATAATTTAATTGGAACAATTATAAAGCCTACATCGGCTCTTTGAATAGGATCGTTATTTATAAGTTACACAGAGGGTCATTATTCATAAAGGATATTACTGATAATTCATGAAAAATTATAAAAATGTGGTTATAGCATAAGTGTCCAAAACAATTATGTATATACTTTTCAATGAAGTCCATTTTTTATCTTATGGAGAAAACGTGTTCTTATTCGTATTCACTATTTTGGTAAATATTAAGGGAGGACACAAAGACAGAACGGAGATCAAGGACAATCCCATGAAGGACATCGATTGATAAGGCAATCCGGAGCACCGACAAATAACCGGCACATGTTTATCAAAGAAAAGGTACTGCTTTTATATTTCACCGGTACTTAAATTGTCAAATGATTTACACAAATAGGATATTAATGTATTACATAACATATGGGAACGTCCATGGTGGACATAAACTGACAAAAACATAATTGCTCAATTTCTAAAATTATTTATATTTGTTGATTATTTTATTGTAAATCATGATCCAATAATTATACCTTTCATTTGAAATTATGTTTTTGTTATTATCGGGTGACTCGTTATAGGAGAAACTGAAAAAATTCACGAAACTTCACACAGTGCAATTTGTTTTGGTATTCTTCATTTGTTCAACCTGTTATGGTATTTTCCCTTTTTAAGGTCCTAAATTGGATTATTAAATAACACATTATCTTTTCGTATGAAAACTTGCATATGTTGAGTGCCCTCAGATATATGTTTTAATGAAACGCGAGTAACGTATACGTATGCATCCTGTCATTTATTCCTAAATAATGTGGACATTTTTGTCAAACAAATGTTAAATTAGCACATAATTTGATCGACCAGGATTACAACTTTGATGTCAATTTCATATCTAAGTGTGCTTAATTTTGACATGTCCCTTTTTCGTAACGCGAGTTACCGACCAATGACTCTTCTCTAAAGGTATACGAAAAAAGCTCCGTTCTTCTTTATTGTAATATCTAGTAAAAGCTCACCTACTAGAATCCTGGCCCCATATTTATGAAACCCCGCTAGCTTAGTTCCTTGCTAAGTGTATTTTTGATGTGCAGTTTATTGAGTAACAAATAGTTTTCCTATTCCCCAACTAGGGTCAAGTTGGAACGCAGTAGATACCATTCAAGTTAGCCTTAGTTCGCAGCTAAAATATATTGCGTTTAATTCTGAGCCTCTTCATCTACAATAGACTTAGCAAGTAACTAAGCTAGCGGGCTTTCATGAATATGGGCCCGGGAGATAAAATCAACCTACAGCTCTATAAAAAAAAATGGAGTTGCAATATTCTGATGTAGTCATCGTATTGTTAAAAGAAGACTTCATTGACGAATTAAAACAAAATATGTTGTTCTGTATACCCTCAAAGGTTGATCTACACCAACATTTCAAATGTATAACTTCCAATAAAGTCTGCATTTGTTTTTCAAAAGTACCCGTTTTTGTGTTTACATAATATGCTAATGAACTCATCTGCTCGGATCGGATGTCGTCACGTCATTGAAACCAAACTATGATTGTGTGCTCGTTTTACGCACACGCATGACCTTTGTACTCTACTACTCTGTAGTTCGCGCACAATTACCCTTTGTAAACTGCTGTACCGTATCGATCGGGAATACGCAAAAGCTTGGACAAGCATGACAAGGATGTATTTTAAAAATTAGATTTCTTGGCCCGTACAAACTGGTCGTACAAATTAGCTCGTTTGTTAGGTCAATTGATTAACTAAGAATTGCGAAGAAAACGAGGTAAATTACTTTTCTCACGTTTTGTTTCTGTTTATGTAGTGCGTGTTCTCCATAAACGGCGGTCTATGAGGGCACGTGCGGAGTTACAAATTTTTCAAAAGATTGTATCAAAGTATACCAGTCATTTCGAGGAATTTGATTGTTGATATTGCGGATATAATTTGTAATGTTAATTGTCTATATTTGTAGCAAGCAAAAAGGAAGAATATAATGAATTAATATATTGAAATTTCATGTATGGTTTTACTTGGTAGATGGGCCTACGGTAATTTTCACAAGAAACGTATAGTATGACATCAGTGACGTATTGGATTTTGAGGATCGTTCCATTACTCGTTGATTATTTATGTTTTAACAAAATCAAATATGGGAACAGTTAAAAGTTTCACATTATTTATTTGTATGGATTGGTTTTCTAAAATCATGATTTGAATTATCAAAGTAGTGCATTTCTCCAATAAAGTCTCTTTTAAATGTTACGGTAAAAATGCCCATATACTATCCCTATATAGCGTCTTTAAATTGAAATTACATTGTGAATATAAGACAATCAATGTTTAAGGGACTTTCGTTAGATTCATTTCGTAAACTAGGAATAGGGACTTTCTTTTCTCTACTGCCGTTTAATTACAAAAGCATAATGTGTATGAATATGAATAATCATGTACTTTCCACAATGGGTGCGGTTCGTTATTCCGAAGGTTCGTTATTCCGAAGGTTCGTTATTCCGAACACGCAAATTTCCTATACCTGAGTGTTCGTTAATCCGAAAATGAAATAGGGTTCGTTAATCCGAACATTTGTTGCATTATTCCGAACGTTCGTTATTCCGAAGATTCGTTATTCCGAAGGTTCGTTATTCCGAAGGTTAATTATTCCGAAGGTTCGTTATTCCGAAGGTTCGCTATTCCTAAAATGAAATCGGGTTCGTTATTCCGAAGGTTCGTTATTCCGAAGGTTCTTTATTCCGAAGGTTCGTTATTCCGAAGGTTCGCTATTCCCTGCCCTTAGTTGCTATTTAGACAGATAAAATAATAAAATGTGATTTTGGACTGATATCAAGCAGCAAAATCTAACTTTATGACATAATTATAACTATATCAAATTTATTTTGGTTTTATTTCATGTTTGTTTACATGAGAAAGATATAAATATATATATCTCATTCTTATTGCACTGTTTTACAAAGAAAAATGAAATAAAATTTGACTAGAATTGTAAAGCCACTCTTTGCCCCCCTCCCCTTTTCCCCCACCCCCCATGCAGCCACGGCAATTAGAGTAAGATTGATCCCCTTTCCCAAGTCCACACTGCTCAAAATCAAATCAACTCAATTCTTTTCTACGTCATATTTATTGAATTTTCGGATTGACGAACCCTATTTCATTTTAGGACTAACGAACCTTCGAAATAACGAACCCGATTCTATTTTCGGATCAACGAACCTTCGAATAACGAACCTTCGGAATAACGAACCCGATTTTATTTTCGGATCAACGAACCTTCGGAATAACGAACCTTCGGAATAACCAATCTTCGGAATAACGAACCTTCGGAATAACGAACCTTCGGAATAACGAACCTTCGGAATAACTGAACTTTCGGAATAACGAACCTTCGGAATAACGGACTATAACCTCTACAATGAGGAAAGTAGAGACCGGCTGAACATTTAGGAACATCACCTGTGTGCGATGAAATCTCCACACGAATAAGATGTCTCAAAGGAGAGCAAAGGGACACGCCGTCCAAAGTCAAGTCAATTTGCAATGCTAAACGTTGCACACTTAATGAACGTATAATTAAAGGAATCTAGTAACTTTGTTGATATGTGCAAAAAGTGATAAATGGTCGGTACAATGTATATTGTTGTTATTTGATATGTCCACAGGGTATTGTTTCACAATTTTAAGTCAAATGGACGTTATAACGTATGGCCGAGTAATGAGCAAAATTCAAAATGATATTCACAAACTCATTGCACTCACTTTGTACACGGTTTTTGCGATCCGTGGGATAATTTAACATCTGAAAACTAATCAATCGTAAATATCTTTTTAACGAAAGGGAAATTTGAAAAACCGTAACCTGTCCCATGATTTTATTGTTAATACGAATACAATAAGGTATGAGGGAACCCCTAGAATTTCAATCGTATTTTGATGATTTGGACAATGTTACTAAGTCCCTTTAAATTTTTGTTGTATTTGCACTCTCAGACATATACGTATACGGACGCGATCCACACAACAATAACCATGCCTCAATACTGCCAGATAATCATCGATACCCCCGAGTTCCAGCGAATGCGGTACATAAAGCAGCTCGGCTGTGTTTGTTACGTTTACCCAACGGCAGTGCACACTAGATTCGATCATTCGATTGGGTGAGTGGTTTTAAAAGGTTCAAAGATAAGTTTCAGTAAAGGATGTGTACAACAATGAGTACAATAGTGAAGTATGTATATGGCAATTAGGAATTTATTACGTAATGGGTTTTTATATTGGATGATAATGAAAATCGGTTGATTCTTTGGAACTGGGTAGGCCCAGCACCCGGTCTATACTGTGTCACTTTGTATTCATGTATGTGTTGTTTAGTTAAAAATACCTACACGGTTCTCAATTAAACGGCTTATGCCGAAAAGGGTGGGTAGCGTCGCGTCGCGTCGCGTTGAATGGAACGCGACCATTCGTCCAAAGCCCCCCACCCCCCCCCCCCGGTTTTGCCGAAAGGGTGTGTTGGGGGCGTCGCGTCGCGTCGCGTTGACTGGAACGCGACCATTCGTCCAAAGCCCCCCCCCCCCCCCCCGGTTTTGCCGAAAGGGTGCGTTGGAAGCACAGATTTTCCATTGACAAAAAAAATCATGCGATTAGGCATATCTCAGCCAATTCTTAACATATTTAATTTATTTTGGGTATTTGGACATTATTTTGTATGACGTCAAGAGTAACCATCGAAGCCTTCGAATAGTTTACCTTCGGAAATGACACAAACCTGTGAATGATGGTGGTCAGACCAGTGGCGTACCCAGGATTTTTCAGGGGGTGGGGGAATGTCGCCTGACAAATTTATGTAAGCAGGGGGAGGGGGGGGGGGGAGTGGCCGTATACATTTGTTGAAGCCGAGACCAAGTACATTTACAATTTCCGAGGGCTTAAATGTGGTCTCGAGACCACCTACAAATTGTAAAGAAGGGGTTCAAACCCCCAAAACAGTCATTATTTGGTAAAAAGGGGGGGGGGGGGTTAACCCCCCCCCCCAAAAAAAAAAAAAATCCCCTCCCCTTGGTACGCCTATGGATCAGACTCAAATTAATTAACTCCTAAGGTAAACTTATCTAAGTCTGAGATGTAGAATCTTTTGTAAATGTGTATTTTGATAAAAATTAGGCCCTTCATAAGTTTTATATACTTTCAGGTACACAATCGAACACACATGACTCGCAACTACTGAGCTTCATTATACAACGCAAGGCGGTTGTACAAACCCATTTCCTGGAATGCGCGGAACGCGGTAAACTATATAGAGCGTGAGAATCGGACATCATAATATTTTACAAACGCAATAATAATGCTTCATAATTATATCGACTACAGTTACATCCGAAGCACGCACGCCTTACGCATCGGTTCAATCAATCAACCATGCGCTATAAAATCCCATCTTCTGGAACAGTCGGTCTCTCATAGTATAACACGTGTTTCGTCGCGGTGGCGAAACGAAAACTCAGAGAATGAAATGGCGCAATTTACGGACGCGTCTTTGATGTACACATCATTGTATGCATATTATCTACTCTAAACGTGTACATTCGGAATAAGCCCCCCCCCCCCCCCCCCCACCCGTATGTGCCATTTGGTAGCGTTATCTGAGCTGACGCGCCTTAACGCCCCCAACACACCCTTTCGGCCAAACCGGGGGGGGGGGGGCTTTAGACGAATGGTCATGTTCCAGTCAACGCGACACGACGCGACGCTACCCACCCTTTCGGCATAAGCCCAATTAAACTGACATTAATTTTCACCAAGGTCGCAAATGTGTAAGTCAAATACCCCTTTACAGTTACATCTCACCATAGTTTAAATCTGTGTTTAGCGATCTGTTTGTTTGTTGTGTTACATGCTTATTTAAACTGAATTAGCTATATATTGCAAATGTTCATAAACTGCCTTTGAATAAGTATTAAAACAAATAGATACATTTATTACAACAACCAATAAGTTGGAATAAGTATTATAATGTGTTCGAATCTCTTGTAGGGAATAGACATGAAATTAAAGGAGAATGATTACAACTGATATGCAAAGTTGCACAATTTATGACAGTTCTTCTGAATTGCAAGTGTATTGTCTCACAACATAGTCTCACAACTTTTGGTAAAATAAACCTTTCGTTTTTATTGTCGTACAACTATTAATACAAGCATGTTACCCGTGACATTGCACTTATAGTTGTTTTACATTACATTTATAATCAATATGTCATGTTTTTGCAGCGTTTGTCATTTAGCTGGTGCTATGATTGAGAAGTTACGTGCGAATGGCGCAAATATTAGCGAGCTTGATGCCAGGTGCATTCGGATCGCAGGTCTTTGCCACGATCTCGGACACGGCCCCTTCTCACACGGATTTGAATCCATAATTTCTGCCAGTCAGAATGGGAAGAAATGGAAGGTATGAAATATATTTTCTAATATAAAACAATTTTTTTCGAAGCAGTGTCAGTCCTAATAGACTATAAGTATTATTACCGTTCGTTCGAAATAAACGGAATGGCCTAAATTAGGATTTGTTCAAATTTGGCGCCCGCTCACACATTTGACTGTGAAGTATGTGCGGACAACACTACCATATTTGTATACATACATTTATAGGGTTATTCCATGCCAGATTTAGTCATTATCTATCAGAATCGGAGCATAGGCATAGAAGGTTTAAATACATATCGAGCAACACAAGATAAGTTTTATCATTGAAGTGGCTAAAAACAAATGTTTCACTGCTGTTTTAACGAATGCATGAAGAAATGGCGATGGGCCAATTATTTTGAAAAAAAGTAAGCTCAACAAATTGTTTTGTTATTAAGAATATTCGATTTTGTTTTATTGTCAATGTACAGTTGTACACGATGAAATGGTTGCAGCCCGCACGTGACGTCACGATCGATAGCAATATTATTGTCTTACCTGTCATAATTGTTTTGATGCTCTACCTTTTTTTGCTCAGATTTTCGCTCATAATTCTTTTTATTTCACTATATTTCATAGCAAACGTCAAATTCATGGAGTGGAATTCCCCTTTAAAAATTGGTTTCTTTTTACACTTGAGGATAGTGTATTTGAAATGACAGGCTTTATTCTACAGAGTAATTTGAGAATTTGTAAAGGTGTTTTAAGTGGAAATCAATCATATTTCATGATGTACATAACATAGGACCAAACATACGTCTCATACGTCACATACAAATGAGATATCGCCACGGTCCACCGTTTTACGATTATTCCGTTATTCCATCTGAAATTCCAGACAAACGGTCTTAAATGGTTCACTACTTGATTGTGCATTTCCCATGGAGTTATTACTTGGTCCACCAGGTTTCCATAGATACCTCCATTATTAATTGGCAGAATGTACAAATTATTCCATCGAATCGGCTTCTAAATGCGAAAATTATAAAAAATTGTCCTTGGCTCAAATCCAAAGCCATTATCTATAAACCATTACATTTAAATTTACTCAAAATAATGTTATTGCGATATTGTTTAACAAATCTTATAACATTTCAAAGAATAAAGTATATGTTTGGGAACACTTTAGGTTTAATCGGCAAGGAAAATAAATAATCATATTTACAAAGTCAATACAATATGTAACATATCGAGAACTAGAGAGAATACATTTCTTTGTTCATAATACATCCTTGCCTACA
The DNA here is from genome assembly GCA_037951105.1 of Echinarachnius parma. NCBI lineage: Eukaryota > Metazoa > Echinodermata > Echinoidea > Clypeasteroida > Echinarachniidae > Echinarachnius > Echinarachnius parma. The sequence continues at coordinate 95,391 of JBAMJV010001434.1, forward strand.
CAGCAATATAATTTGAATAATCAATATGATTGCTTAAAACGATAGTTAAATTTTAGTAACCCAAACCTGCACAATTATATTACAAACTAGTAGCTATAACTCCACCATGCTCAAAAAGAATACAAAATTACAAACGACTAAGTAAATGCCTGTTATCATTTAAAAAGAGCCGTTAAAACTTAAGAGGGCGTTCTCTAAAAACTCGTTGGTTTCAGCCATCCTAAATACAAAATAATATTGTGCATGATTGCAATGATTTGTTGAAATAGTGATTAGATCGAGAGATAATCAACTACTATCTAAAAAACCGTATGTGTACATTTTTGAAAAGAGGAAGGATTTTTTTTACGGCTGGTTCAAAATTATCAAATAATTGTGGGCCCCCACAATTATAACAAATGTATATTTTAGCCGTTTCTTAACTGATTTTGATCAAATAAAGTTTATTCTGTCATTAAAATTGTATGCCCTTTCAAATTTGACACTCAGTTTTCATTATCTCACAAAAGATTATTTCGTGTAGCGCCCTCTGTACCAAAACTCAACTATTCCTTTAATGAGCATCACTATAGTAATATTATGTGTTTATATTGTAAGTATGTAACTGTACAATGTGTTTAATTTACATGTAAACGATACAAAAATCAGTGACGAAAATAACAGAGCGCCATGAAGAGCATGGTCCTTGATGGTTTGGGGGAAATTGTAAACACATAATTTTGTTTCTTGTGCTGTAAATGTTCTCAGAAGTCTAATTCGTTTCTTGTATTTATGTCCACAGCATGAACAACAGTCAGTGAAAGTATTCACATACCTGGTGGAAAAAAACTGCTTGAAAGAAAAGCTGCAGAAGAATTTTGATATCGATGACTCGCATTTAGACTTTATTCGGGACCTCATACTTGGCGAACCAAGTAAAGTACGTTTTCGATTTAAATTTGTAAAAGAAGTAAAATTCTACTAAGCTTGACACACATCTCACAATTTCGCATCTAACAAAAAAGATTAACTTTCTTAATCTTATCAATTTAATAATCTTTGTTTTATGTTATGTTTTAGTTTTTTGTATGAACTGCATTGGGTCACAAACATAATTTATGCGTTCAACCATTTGCAGTTTCACAACAATGTATAGGCATGCACAAGTTCTTGTGACTTCTAAAGTCTTGTAATTTTGTCTTTAATCTGTGCTCATTCAACCATGAAGTGATGGATATGTTTGAGTGTCATACAGAATGTATATTATAAGTGTACAACAAACAGGAACTTCTTGATCTATAAATTATCATAAATTGTTTTAGGATTGGCACTTGCTTGTTTTAAGTTTAGTATACTGAAATTAACGATGTTATAATCGACTTAATGAAAGGGATAATACAGTTCTGGTCAAACAGAATTATAGTAATACAACATTGCACATTATCATTAAAGGCTAGCAGTTGAACAATAGTTCAAGGATGCTTGAATTGTAGTAAAAAATATACACAGTTAAGTTCCATGGCTATTTTCATTCAAAAAGCAGTCGTTAACACAACAAAGTGCTCTCTATATAGACATTTCAAGGTCAAATTTGTTTTTAAATCAACAAATGCGAATGTGATGTTTGTTTTAAAAAAATGATTGAACATAAATCATCATTAAAGACAATGTTAAAACCGTTTGGGGAGAGTTTTACAAATATGGAGCATTTCAAAGTATATATTTTGTTATTATTAAATGAAAAGTATTACATTTATTTAAATCTAATATCCTTATAGATATTTCAACTGTTTCTTAACCGATTTTGATCACATAAAGTTGATTCTGTAATTAAAATGTTGTGCTCTTTCAAATTGTACACTTTTGATTTCATTACCTTACAAAACCACCTCACCCTCTATGGAGGCATTTAACGCCTTGCTGAGGGTAACATACCCCTTAACCTTACCACAGTCAAGATATGATTGTGTTTTAATTGCACCAACTTGTGAGGTTGAACTGGTGTGCACACGCGTTCCACGCATGCACAAACAGTGCGTAATCTTCAAGTCTGAAGCTGCACTTTATTGGAGGAAGAAGAAGAAGAAGAAAACTATTATTTCTTGAAGCTCCCTCTATACAAAAACTGAACTATCCCTTTAATATCGGTTTATCAAAAACAACTTATTTCTGAAAGCTCTATTACATATCTAATAATCTGCCTTATGATAACGAATAGCTTTATTTTATGTTGAGTTAATGTATAAAATAACATTAATTTGTACCGATATAAATGTCAGATGAATCTAAATGTCTAATAGTTTTACTGTTTTGACTGTCTTTCTTTTCTAAGGATGGTGATAGATTCTTCCTCTATCAGATTGTGAACAACCAGAAGAATGGTATAGATGTTGATAAGTGGGACTACCTCAAGCGAGATTCCTTGTTCTTAGGCATATCTCTGTCTAGTATTGATCGTATCTTCGAGATGGCAAAGGTTATAGATATCAATGGAAGGAAGGAAGTTGGTTTTGAAGAAAACGTAAGTACGGTAAAGTTACTTTTCTAGCCCGGTACCAAAAGGGAAATTTCGTCTGAGGGTTAAGATATGAGATGCAGGGTAGTGCACACATGGCAATCTTACGGGTATCGGTTGTTATGGGTCCAAATGTTAATTGCAGTATAGCCAGGGGAAATCATACTTCAAATAGTTAATCTACGCTAATCTACATTATTTCACTCTTGACTTGACTTACTGACTTACTGACTTATGTGCACAGGACGGTGTGTCCCTTCACTCCCCTACGAGAGATTATGTTCCACTCAGGTCTGTTCTCGGCTATGAGCTCTGCCTCGTGTAAAGGTAGTCCCACGTCGCTCTGGGCTTGGTCTCTCCATCTCGTAGGAGGGCGTCCCGGGGGTCTACGTGCGTCAAAGTCATTTATGTATGCTTGGTATGGTAGGCGGTGATGCGGCATGCGTACAACATGCCCAAACCATTTCAAGCGTCGCTTGGTTATCTCTTTACAGATAGTGTTTGTGATGTTTAGCTTTGTCGGATTTCTACATTCATCACCCTGTCCATTAGGTGAACTCCCCGGATGGTCCGGAGACACCTCATTTCAAAAATCTCAAGCTTCCTTCTGTCTGATATCCGCAGAGTCCAGGGGTGGTATTCTGTAAGTTCATCCTAGAGTTGATCATAGGAGTTGCTCTTAAGATCAACTCTAAGAGCTCCCTAAGATGTGCATAAGTGGTATTCTGTAAGTTGCTCTTAGGAGGATCTTAGCATGAATAATGAATAATTAATTAGCTCATAAATATTCATGAGCCACACCCATTAATAACCATTCGACCAATCATCGTCTTTGTTTTCATTGATGAACAACTAATTATTTTGCAGAATTGTCAAGTAGATACCACGTGGCCACATCACTATTGATTGATTGAGTTATCGATTGATTGATGGATGGATGGATGGATGGATGGATGGATGGATGGATGGATTGATTGATTGATTGATTGATTGATTGATTGATTGATTGATTGATTGATTGATTGATTGATTGATTGATTTGGATCATATCGTTCATGGACATTTTTTTTTCACATTGTTGCAAAGTATATTACAGTACTACAACATCTTTTAACAGTATGACAGTATAACAACAATCATATCACTCATTTAAACAAACTTCAGTTAATAAAGAAATGTGTAATTGAACAAACTCTCATAGAAACTAAATACAAGTTTAAGCGTCCTTTATTTCCTTGAGATGGAATTGAGATGTAATTGAGATATTATCTGCTTATCAATAAGTGTTTGTTCAAAATATTTGTTCATATTTATTTTTACATGTTTTAAATACGGACACGTATACAATTCATTGCTTAAACTCTAAAGGAGCAATACATCATGAAAACGTGCATTTATGACATCAATATAAGTCAATTTCAGTCAATTATGATGTTACTGAGCAATATGATGGTACATGAAAGTGTGTTGCGCGCATCGTGCGCGCACCGACAACGCGCAATAAGTAATTTGGGCGCAAAATATGCTTAGGCCTTAGCAACTGTGTACCCATGCAGTACCACCACACCTAGTAACAGAATAATGTGTCCAAAATTGCATTACGTCAACTGCAGTCAAACATGTCGATTAAGGGGGAAAGTACTGTGAAACCGGGGCATTTTTTTAATTTTTTAAATTTTGTATTTTTTTGATGCAGGTTATTTAGAAATATCTAAAAACACATCCTGGAAAAATTTGAAGGAAAAATATGCACAGTAAATATCTCAAAATTAAGTTCAAAGTCAGTATTGTCTTTCCTCTGCTAAGAACAGTGTGTGTCCCACCTATATCAATCTATGTGAGTTGACAGGGTTTAGAACAGTTTATTAGACATTTTGTTAATTATTTAATTAATATTAATTACATTTATTTATCTAATTTTCAGTAATATTTACTATTTAATGTTTATAGATGTTTATATTGGATTTTTTTTTTAATAATCGCCTTTAATTGCCGTGTATTTCAAATTAAGGGAAGTTTCCTGGCATGTAATATGTAATTCTTTTTATTTCCTTTGTTTTCTCAGAATGTGATTTGCATATGAATGGGTGACACGTGTGTAAGGATTTAGTGAAAATGGAATGACCTAGAGTGCTGAAACTTGTTATGGTGCTTTGTTAGTGTGTGTACTTTAAACTGAGTTAATGAATTTACATGGTGTATATTTGATGTCTAATTATTAGTGCATGAATATATAATTAGGTGATCGGAAAACTAATTAATACTAATTCATTAAAAAATCACCCAAGGTCATATTTTTACACAATTCTGTTAACTCAGTTTTGAATACCTGATACATTGAACATATTGCCAAAGTTTAAATGAATTTGAATTATTGGTTTTTGAAAAAAGCTTACACATGTATTTTCTTATGTATTTCTTTATATGCAAATTAGGTCACATGGTGTCGGATTACAAATCATGTAAAAAGATCCGTAGACTGATGTAGTATCATAATACATTCATTTCAAGGGTAAAAAGCTATTGACAATGTCATACTAACATGAACTAGTTCAATTTTTATTATAGGGTACTTTCCCCCTTAAAGTGCGTTGCGAAAACTTCAGCAGAGATGAGAAAAGCATTCTCATCAGGGAAGTTGTAGATAGGAGCATCATAGAGGGAGAATTTTCTTCTACCTTAATTGACCTTCGCGATTTAGCTGCTCCTGCCGCCTGAAATTTATATAACAATACATCGTCGGCCATTTTGATCACGCGTTCTAAACACAACAAAAAAAAAGTAAATCCCCCCCCCCTAATCAAAATAGCGTAAATTTACCCCAAAAAAGTTTTGAGCAAAATAACTTTTTTTTTTGGGGGGGGGGGGGGGGACTTACTTTTTTTGTTGGGTTTATTTCAACAATTCTGATCAATAAAACCCAACAAAAAATGAATTCCCCCCAATCAAAATAACGTAACTTTTTAACGAAAAAGGTTTAAGCAAAGTAACTCAGCAGGATTGTTTTTACACCTATTGACTAACTTTATGAAATGAGATTGATCCGTCAAGTCATGCATGAGTGAGCACACGTTAAACGTAAAATTGTCACTTTTTGACTCTTGTGAATTTTGAAAAGTGACAATTTTGCCTTTAATGTGTGCTCACTCATACATGACTTGATGGATCAAACTCATTTTCACAGAGTAGTTAGTCAATAAGTGTAGAAACAATTCTGCCAAGTTATTTTGCTCAAAACCTTTTCGTTAAAAAGTTACGCTGTTTTGATTAGGGGGGGACTTACATTTGTTTGTGTGTTTAATTCAAACTAAGACTGGTTGTAGGCAGTCTTAAGTTAAGATCAAAAAATTGATCTTGTCTTATCTTAGGATGCTTATTTGCATATATTTGCATATTCGAAAAGTTGCTCTTAAGATAAGATCAACTTTTCAGAGTTGGTCTTAAGAGCAACTCTAAGAGCAACTTACAAAATACCAAAGTTGATCTTAAGATCAACTTCACCTCCTAAGATCATTACAGAATACCACCCCAGGATTCCGCTCCATATGTATCAATAGGGAGGATGATGGCTCTGTAGATTATAACTTTAAAAGTTGATATGTCTTGGTTGGACCAGATGGTACTCTTCAGCCTTCCAAATAACCAGGCTGCCAGTCATATTCTCCTCTTCACATCTTCTTCTATGGAAGGAACTATGCTAACAAGGAAGACAAACTTATCCACTTTCTCAATGTTGGTGTTGTTTAGAGAGATCTGTTGATGGTCCTCAGTCATGATTTTACATTTTGCAGTATTACTTTTCAACCCCATTTACTGCATGCTTTCTCCAATTCACTTGTTGAGACTTGGAGTTTCTCAAAGACCTGTTCCATGAGAGTGGTGTCATCTGCATATCGGATGTTGTTAACCCGCATGTCATCCATCTGTACTCTACCATCCAGCTTTTGAATGTCCTTTATTACAAATTCCAGGAATAGGTTATCTTTCCATTCACCATAACAGAGCACTTGGTTTGTTTGTACATGTTTTCAATGAGGTCAGCCATGGACTTGTCCACACCAATGGAACGCCGACAATTTCAGAGCCTCCATATGGTGTCAAAAGCTGCCTTAAAGTCAACAAAGTTCCAGTGGATTGGTACCCGTCTTTATCTGGCCTTTTCGAAGATCTGTCGAACGACAAACACAGCATCTGTGGTGCCTCTTGAACTTCTAAATCCACATTTTTCCTCTGTTAGGTAATTGTCTATGGTTCTTTGAATTATCGTGAGGACCATTCTACAGAACACTTTCCCAGGTATAGAGAGGAGAGTGATGGCCCTGTAGTTCGCTGGATCTAGCTTGTCTCCTTTCTTGAACACTGGAGTGATGAGACATTTGCTCCAGTCCTCTGGTAATTTACCTTCTGACCATGCCGTGTTGATAATGTGAAGCAGGAGTTGTCTCATTGGTAGTCCATCAGCCTTCAGAGTTTCTGCAGCGATTTTATCCCAGCCGCAGGCCTTGTTGTTTTTCAGCCGTTTTTTTTTCTGCTTCCATTTCTCCGATTGTGAAGGGTTCCCTAGGGGTGTATGTATGTTGAGGGTCAGGTATGGTGTGAAGAACATTTTCATCTCTTGGAAATTGCATGTTCAGGTGAGAGCTAAAGTGTTCTTCCCAGCAGTTCAACACCTCTGTGGGAGCCGTTTTTAAGATGCCTTCTTTGTTCTTCACTGCGGGTTGCATCTTGTCTCTTTCACCAGCAAGTTTCTTCACCTTCTTGAAGAGCTCGTTTCTGTTGTTCTTTGGGTGAGCGATTTCCATTTCTTCCACTTCTGTGTCGAGAATTTTCTTCTTCCACTTCTTCACTTCATACTATACAGTCTTATTTAATTTACTGTATTCTTTCTTGTTCCGGGCCGAGGGCTCGTTCAGCTTGAGAATTCGTGCCTTCCTTCTGTGTTCACATGCCTCATGAACCTCTCCTGGGAGACCCTTGACTTGCTTGGACCTTTTGTAGCCAACTACTTCTTCGGTGATGTCATTCGTGGTGTCTCTGTCTTTTTTCCACAGGCCATCCACATCTGTGTCCTGGAGCAGAAGTAGTGCATCAAAGGTACCGCCTATCCTGGCTTTGAAGGCTTCTACAATGTTAGGGTCAGAGAATTTACTAACATCATAGTTTCTGGGGAGGCTCTTCATTTTGTTGGCTTTTGTAGGTGAGAACTTCACATTCGCTAATACCAGCTGGTGGTCTGATCAAATGTCCGCTGAGCAGTTGTATGACCTACAGTTTTGCAAGATTTTTATATTATCTAGTTTGGTAATGATGAAATCAATCTGGTTTCTGTAGTGACCACACGGTGGTGTCCATGTTACCCTACTCCAGAAGCTTCTCCCCTCTGCTGTTGATCTGGCCTAATCCGTACTTGCCTAAAGTTGGCACCCATACTCCGTGGTCTGCTCCTATTTCCGCATTGAGGTCGCCCATCACGATTATATTCTCCTTCTTAGGGACCTTCTGTATATGCAGCTGCAGTGCATCATAGAAAATATCGCTCTCCTGTTCACTTTGTGCATATGTGGGGGCGTAAACCTGAATAATATTAATGATCCCTTCCTTCATTTTGAATTTCGCTGTGATAATCCTTCATGTGACTGCTTCGTAGCTCACCAAGCATTGCAGTATTTGTTGGGAAATCATGATGCCGACTCCCTCCCTGCTAATTTTATCTGCCCTGCTTGATATAAGGATTGCTTACTCCCCTTTATTTATAAGCGTCTCTGTGCCAGGTGTCAGGTGTGTTTCGCACAAACCCAGACTATCCATGCCAAATCTCTGAGCTTCTTCAAGGAGTACATCCCAGTGTCCTATTTTCTTCAGTGTTCTCTCATTTCAGGTTCCAATATTCAGCATACCGGGTTTCCTTGTGTTGTAAGAAGACTGCGAGGTGGTTTCTTTAGTCATGTCAGGTGCTTTATCTGTTCGTGGTCGGTAGATAGTGTTTTCTTGTATACTTTTTGACGTTGCCGTTACTCCCTTTCCGCTGCTCTTCTTCTTCTACTTCTTCTTCTTCTTTGTCAGTCAGGCGCAAGATTGCTTTTCCAATCTTTCTGAAAAGCATGGTTTTCTAATCTTTTGGACCCTAATGAATTATACATAAGCCGTACACCAATCATGCAACGCGCTACTCCGCGTGTTATGTCTATGGGAAGAGAAATTTCACTTTTGAACCTCAGTCGCTCAAAAAAAATTTACCAAAAATCTAACCATGACAATTTGTTTAGAATTGATGTACTGACAGATAAATAATAAAAGTTTCTTGACGTCAAAAAGAAAGAAATCGAACCATGACATTTTGAGAAAATCTATTGTGAATACGTAATTAGGGGTACAATTTTGAAAAATGTAGCTTCAAACGGCCGTTGCTAGAATCGCAGTACAGCCGCACTTGCTAGGGTATAAGGTGAAAACTATGAAAACGCTATAACATATAACAAGAAATTATGCATGTATGCATGTGTGTGTGTGTATGTGCATTTGTTTACGTGTGCATGCGCATGTTTGTATGTTTGTACGAATGAGTGTGCACGTGCGTGTGTGTTTGTGTGTGTGCGCGCGTGTGTGTATCCATAGGTTTATGTGTGTGTATATGAGTGCATGTGTGTATGTGTGAGTGTGTGTATGTGTTGTATGTGTGCGTGTTTGTGTGTGTATATGTGTGTATATTATGTACAAATGTATGTGTATGTACGCGTGTGTGTGTGAGTGCATGTGTGAGTGTGTGTATGTGTTGTATGTGTGCGTGTTTGTGTGTGTATATGTGTGTATATTTGCGCGTATGTATGTCTTTGCGTATATTTGTGTGTGCGTTTGTATGCGTGTGTTTGTATGTGTGTGCGCGCATGTGTGTTGTTTGCGTATGTCAGTGTGTGTGTGCGCGTGTGTGGGTGTGTGTGTGTGTGTGTGTGTACGTGTTTCTTTGTGCGAGTGCGTGTATGTATATGTGTGTGTGTATGTATACGTGTGTATGCTTGTGTGCCTATGTGTGTGTTTATGTTTGTGTATAGGCGGCTGAATTTGTGTCATTGTAATATTTTGTATTATTGTAATATATTATAAGTGACTGTCAAGCGA
>JBAMJV010001434.1:110000-170680 GCA_037951105.1 Echinarachnius parma
TGGATTAGGGTTAGGGTTAGGTGTTGGGTAAGGGATCATGTTTGGAGTTGGGGAAAGTTAAGTTAAATGCATCAGGTAGTAGACCAAATGAGTTGTAGACAAACTGAGGGTAGACCAAGCGACCATAAACCTTCCAGTATATCTGCTCGTTTCAACCTAAAGAATAACTAATTAACAATATAAAAAGCTGTCACATTGAACTTAAGAGAGGAGAATCCCGAAACCTAATAATAAGCGAGTTCCCATAATCCCAACAAAATATAATTAATTATATTGCATGTATTTTATAGTGTTCCATTGTTGCAAGTGAACTCCTATTTTTCTAATTTTTAAAAGCAGCTTTGTTTTCTTCTTCTTCATAATCCATAATAGATTTCTGTATTTTTCGTCCAGAAAGAAGTACTTTATATTCTAAAAAAAAAATAATACTATGCTTTAACATAAAAATAATAGAGTTACAATATTTGATTCTATACGATCTACCTGCAAATCTTACAAAAATTATTTTCCAATCAACATTCCTTATTTCAATCAAATCCAAATATTAAATTATTTATATCCCGGAACCTGTTCACGTTTCAACATTAACAAAATAAATGTGAATATGTCTCAATCTCATTTTTTTCAAAAGTAGCATGATTTATCACTAACAAATCCAAATCCAATCCAAACCGAAATAGATGTTCTTTTGTATATAGTGCCCTATGCAATAATTTATATTGCCACTCACGAAAACTGCGCTTTTTAATCTTAAAAATTTATTCAACAATTCTTCATTAATATAATCAATATTATTATGTCCATCCCCAATACACAAATTATATTTTATTTTGAAGATGTTTAACTAAATATTCACACGTATGCCTAAATTATAAATCTATTAACATTCATGTATATCCTGAAACTTTTAATCTAATTTCAAATGTTCGAATATCTAGTTGAATATATTTGCTCCTAGGTATACCATCTTTCCATTGATGAGGCAATGCACCAAAAATATAATGAATCTTTAATTATCCTAAACCTATTATTCCCAAGCCTAAAAAGTGAGCAACAGATCTCAAACTACTACTTAACATAATATCAGACACCTTACTTATACCTCGTTGAAATAAATCTTGATAGAAGATTATTCTTTTTCCTAACATAACTATTATTAAAAACAATGGGATTCAGCTTCTCATTTTCAAATTGTCTACAATTTTCTATATCTTGCCAAACGTTCAAAATGTGTACCTAGAAAGGTGGAACTTCTTTTAAAGGGGTAGTCCGGGCCTGATATAACTATTCGTTTTTTGAATAAGCAGAACAAGACGAATGATTGGTGAAAATTTGATCAAAATCGGACAAGAAACACGGGAGTTATACCTGTTTGAACATTATGTAATAATGAGCGATCGTTTCAAAATTGCCGCCATATGCAACCTCATTCACGAGCACCTCGCCATGGCTTTAGTACATGAAAATACACTTATTTCTCATTTTTCGATGCTAAAAATTAACTTTTCTCTCCTTTTTTCACGAATTCATAAAAGAATATCGATGGGGCAACCTCATTTGAATGTGTAAGCTCATAAATTTGCTTTGTTATGAAGAAAATTTAAATTTTGTTAAATTTCCATGTAGAAGTCAAAATGGCTGCAGCTCGCAAGTGCGTCACGATCGATAGCAATTGCGAACGATACTAAAAATCGGAGCAAAGTTCGTCCTGTCATAACTTTTTTATTGCTTATCCGTTTTGGCTCAAATTTTCGATCCCGATTCTTCATATTCACCTCATTTTATAGCAAATATCACATTTCTGGGGTGGAATTCCTCTTTAAATCCATCTTATAACTATCATAATTTCCATCCTAAATGATTATCCCCATATAGAAGACGTTTAAGCCTCATTATTCGTTGAGCTGTAAGAACAATTTCAAAATTGTTCATTCCAAGCCCTCCAAATTCATAATTCTGATACAATTTTGTTTTTCTCTTAATTCGATCCTTACCATTTAAAGAAATTAAAGAAGAAACAAAATTTTATTTTGAAAGTGCATATGTTTTTAATAATTGAATTTTGCCCATCATTATTAATTCTTAACGTGACAGGGATTTAATGCTCTATGGCATTTGTTTGCATTGTTACTCGCAAAAATGCGAGCTTGGCACATTAGGAGATAAATCCCTTTGCTTTCACCACTCTAGTGATCGTTTTGTCTTACCATTAGGAGTTAAATCCCTTTGCTTTCACAACCCTAATGATCGTTTTATCTTACTTAAAGGGGTAGTTTAGTTTTGGTAGAGAGGGCGCTGCACATCACAATTTTTTTGTGAGATAATGAAAAACTGGGTGTTGAATTTGAGAGAACATGCAATTTTAATGGCAGAATAAACTTTATTTGGTCAAAATCGACCCAGAAACGGCTGAAATATCAATAAATATATCTGATCTTATAATTATTTGGGGCCCAAATAATTAGATGATTTTTTGAAAAAAATTTAAAAATGCTTGCACTTTTTCAAAAATGTTCAAAAGCGTTTTTTGAATAGTTGTTGATGATCTCGCTATTTAATCATTATATCAATAGAACATCACATGCATAATTTTGTATGAAAAATCGTTGAAATCAATGCCTTTTTAAAAAGCGCCCTCTTGTGTCTTAATGGCTCTTTTTGAATGATAACAGGCTTTTTACTTAGTCGTTTGTAATTTTGTATACCTGTCGAGCATGGTGGAGTTAAAACTATTAGTTTATAATGTTACTGTGCAGGTTTTGGCTACTAAAGTTCAGCCTTACCAAAACTAAACTACCCCTTTAATACTTCTTTATCATATTTTCGTATTGTGTTGCGTGTGTAATACAAGCCTAAAATCTTTATTTCATGAACTAAATTTCCAAATGTGGGTTCCCCTGGTATTTCAGTGTCACAACCCATCAACAAAAAGTTAGGTTTTTCTCCTTACTAACTTTTAGTCCACTAATGTTCTCAAAATCGTCAGAAATCCGTTTTAATCTTTTTAAAGATCTCCCCCTTTTTTTTATATTGACATACAAAAGACGCATTTTAAACAAAACAATACAAACAGCAAATTGCCGAATCAACAAATTCGACATACTTATCTAACTATCCTAGCCGATAAAGGTTACATGTCAGAATTGTATTACATCACGTGTGTATTATACAATTAATTATTTTAACCCAATAATCGTCTTTGATGCTATGTCTCGTTGCATATTCTTTAGTTGCAACAGTGCACCTCAATAACACAAGCCCCCTGTCCTTCACCTAACCCTTATCGTAATCAAATCATAAAACGACCTTACCATCCCTGTGGCTTCTATGTATATCAAAGCTCTTTTTAATCAACCTAATCATATCATGACCCAATTCTCCAAATACTTATTAATTCGTTAATAAAGAAATATGTATATATGTATATCAAAGCTCTTTTTAATCGACCTAATCATATCATGACCCAATTCTCCAAAGACTTATTAATTCGTTTATAAAGAAATAGACCCATCAGCGCATATAGAGGGCTTTATTTATTCAGTCGAACAACAGTTTATAGTCTGTGACTCTCACTTTAACCTCACTCATATCAGCCCTTTAACCTCTAAACCAAATAAGTATTGCTTATAATGAGCTACAATGAATATTGCCTCATGTAGCTTCTAAATCAACCACCTCGTATTGCTGTGTCTATTGACTATTAATCCTCAGTGCACCTTATTTTTTTAAATAATCTATACCATGTCACGTGGCCAAACTCATTTTACACCCCCCTACACACACACATACACACACGCACACACGCACACACACACACACACACACACACACATACACACACATACAGACACAACACGCCCCCCCCCCACCCTGCTCCCTTGTGAACAATATATGAACATGTTTATTCAAATGAAAAACAATCATTAATATACAAACATATTATGTGCAAGACACTGACTGTGTGTATGTGTGTGAGCAGTGGGTTTGCATAAATTGAGGTTTCGTGATATTGTCATCATTGTGTGTAGGTCTTTGTGTTTATTTTCATGGAATTGTCAAGCAGTAAGAGAATACACATATTTCGCAAATATTTTGCATTGATTTCAGTGAATACATAAAGAAGGAAAGCGTGCTACTGAAAATGAATTAGAATGTAACTAACACGTTAATCCGTCACGAACGTGTGAATTTGATTACACGGACGTTACAATATGTGTCCGGATATTAAATTGCAGGCATATACAGTGATATTGATTCCTCTCAATTGAAAAAAAGGGTGTCAGTCCACGAAATGTAATGCGCGGGTTGCGAAATTGAATGACCGATTTCGCTCGAGAGCAAGAAAATCGCAAAATCGAATGTCCCTATAGCGAATTTGGGTGAGAAAATTATGAAATTAGCGGAGAAAACCTATACATGGTGGCCCCCGAAACGGAACGAGATACTTGCCATGATAAAGAAACAAATTACATGTTCTTGGTTCACTGGATAGAGAATAGTTTACAAAGAAAAATGATACCAGGAACAGTAATTTTGGTCAAGTAGTTTTTGGTCAAGGGCGTCTTTAGTAACACCATGTGAGGTTCAAATTTTGGTCTATTTCTAAAAATCCGGTGCCTGATAAATCGCCATCACCGCCCGTCATAGCATCAAGCACCGTATACCTTTTTTTTGTAATGTGCATTCAGCTGTATAACCAAGGTCGACCGAGAGAAGGGGCATTGTAGGGAGCGAGTTAGAAGGGGCAACATTGCCGAGTGCACGGCTCCCCTAACTTTGCTTGTATGGGAACTCGATCGTGCGTGGACAGTATTTTGATATTCGGAAATAATTTTGTAACGGGCAGGGAAAGAGAAAACAAAAACAAAAAAATTCCTAGGGGTTCAACCTATTCTTTGTAGCCCCTATTTGTGTTTCGCCACTGTCTTGCAGTTATTTAGAGGACTGTTGTACACGCGGGCGATCGAGTTCATGAACAGGACATGTTGTGGAGCTAATTCAACGTACCCCGGCAATATTGCCCCTGCTTACTTTCCCTACCATGCCCCCTTCTCTCGGTCAACCTTGGTTATTCAGCTGAATGCATTGATTGATAACATGATATACATAACATATTAATGCACATTCACAAAGTTGTACGTATTGATTATTGCTTGATGCTATGACAGGCAGCGACGGCGATTTATCAGGCACTGGCTTTGTAGAAGTTGACACAAATTTGAACCTGACATGGTGTCATTAATGACACCCTATAACATAAACTACTCTACCAAGATGTATGTTTTTGGTATCATTTTCCTTTGTGAAAGATTATCTACCCTGTGAAATTAGTCTTTTGTTCCTTTGGTATCGGAAATATCACGTTCCGGGTTTTTTAATTAATTTATTTATTTGTTATTTATTTATTTTTTATTTATTTGTTATTATTATTTTTTTTTTTTTGGGGGGGGGGGCACCCTGCATAATATAATCCACACTATAGTTTAAAGCATTAGGCCAAATAAAAAAAAAACATGTTTAGCGTCCCCGCCCGCTTCCTTTTTGGAGGCCGCCTACTTTTTCTTTTTTTTTTTTTTGTGAAAAATCCGAAAAAAATGTGTTTTTTTTTTTTTTTTTTTTTTTTTGGAAAAAATGATTTTGAAAAAGATCGTACTTTTAATATAGACTCATTCGTTATTTTGGATAAATGGGTCAGTCGGCCATTTTGAAAAAAGTCGGCCATTTTGAAAAAAAGTCGGCCATTTTGAAAAAAGTCGGCCATTTTGAAAAAAGTCGGCCATTTTGAAAAAAAAAAAAAGAAAAAAAAGGGCCTCCTTCCTTTTTTCAAAAGAGCAGGACGCTAAACATGTTATTTTTTTTTATTTGGCCTTACCTGTTTAGCAATAAGAACACGGTTTTATTTATAAATAATACTCTATGACTTGAGTATATTTCAACTGAGTTGCCACCTCAACAACATTTTACACCGCATATGATTGGGAGATCTTTTATTTCAACTCATTATTTTAATATTATTTGCAATGAAAATGAAAGCAAAGAGAGCGTATGACGTGCTTACCTTTAAGAGACCGATCTTGGATTACGTACTTAGGTCATTGCCATACTATGCCATAGACAATGATAGATACTATGTTCAACTTATTTTCAGCATTTTAATAGGATATGTGAACAATATAATAATTGTTTGCAAGGAACCCCGTCATTTTGGCATTTATCGGCCATATAAATAGACAATCAAGATATTTGTTAGATTAACGTTTTCTCTCACAGCTCCGTCATACCATTCCCAGCTTGTTCGCAGAAAGACAGAATCTGCACATCAACGTCTATAAACACAAGGTCGTCAGCAGCATCATGTTTATGTAAGTATAACAACATTTAGTACATATTGTTGTAATTAATTTTCCTTACGTCGGCACGTCGCTGGAAATGTTCCATTTTAACAGCAGTAAGATGGGAAGAAACAACCCCCCAAAAATTTGAAGGACAGGCATTATACAAAGTTGTTTTTATTTTTAAAAGGATCTCTGAGAGCTGCATCGACCAATATGTATTGTAACTTTAGTTGTCTTTTCAGGCCTAGCTGTATTCCTCTTTCTACTTCAAATATGAAACACAATTTCTTGTTTACTTCGTTATTGTATTACCGATGCTAATTTGAAAACAAACAAAATAAAGATTATGTCAAAGGTGTATATTTGACCTATGGCACGTTTGCTCATTGTCTGGAATTGTCCCACAATAAAGAGATATATATGAAACAAGATTTGCCAAAATACACCAAACTTAGAACTTATAACCCTTCCTTGTATTTGTATTACCAATAGAAGCATTGAACATGTTTAGGTTTTCCGTGTTTCTCTTTCATTATACAAATATTTATAAGTGAAGTGTTCGGATCTTAAATGGAACTTCGCATGTCCGATCATTAATCGGTCGTATGACATCCTCTTACACAACCATCCACCGCTGAAAAAGTAACTCCCTTGCGCCCCATCACGAAATGTAAGCCCCTGCTGCCCCCCCCCCCCCCCCCACACACACACACATTAACAAATGAAATGTTTTTATTTCTCATGTTACCCAATTTTATAATTGGAGAACAACAAATAATCAAACAACTTAAAATCACTGAAAAATTGTATACAATATTTGCACGTAATATGTATAAGATACGTATTACCTATAAAGAACCAAAAGCAATGGTATTGTGGTGACGTCAATGTTCGCGCACCTAATTTCAATCGCACCAATTTGAAAAGAAATATTGATTTTCATCGTGATTTGCATAGCTGTTGATTTGTTATGTTATGTAGTATGATGAACATGTGTTCTTTTAAAGATTGCTCAATGTCTATAATTGATTTTGTCGATCTGTTGCAAACATTTTATTTGTTAAGCACAATCGAATTCCGCGCACCAATTTTCCCATTAATGTGTACGTCGAACATTTTTACAGCTGTTTTTGCTTTCTTCACTGTCATTAAATGGTGAACAGTAGTGGGAAACGCCCCACCCCCTAAAAATGAAATTTACCCTCTTATTACCAACCATGTGAAAGAATATAATTTAACTAATATGGGATTAAACAAATTTGGCCAAGAAACTACCTACTAATTGATATATTTGCAAAGTTATAAATTGATCCGCTGTACCATTGATATCGCCAACGCGGAATCGCGCATACGCTACGTGCAAAAAACCACGTTGTGCACATAGTGTGCTTTCAGGTACACGGGCCGTATGCCGGCTTGTCGATATATACAGCCCAGCGCTAGCGGCGCGGAGAGGTGCGAACGGGCGGTGGAAGTATAAATTTCACAGGCTGCTATTGGATTTCTTCCGATATGGTATTTAACGAGGCATAGCCCCCCCCCCCCCCCCTCCCCCCCCCCCCCTCTCCGCAGTTTTCCCGATTGCTCTGGAACGTGCAAAGATGACGCCCCGCCGTTTCGTGATTTCTTGTTCGAGTCTTGTGCATCTGTTAAAACCAATTTGCGAAATTGGACCTACTTTTACGAAGTCGTGTGACCTTTTATCTTTGCATGTCAGCCCGAAAATTACTAATTTTCATGATTTGTGTACAAAACATATGGAAATAATTATAAATTTTTTTCCAAAAGGACATGCAACATTGTGTATTGGTCTTGTTGAATTAAAGGTGGTGTTTTGGGGCTAGAAATAGTTGAATTATAGTTAGAAATTAAATAAAAAAACAAAAACAATAAAATACATATGTTAAACATCAAAGAAGTACATTATCAAGTCTACAGAAAACATAATGAATAATCTGGCTACGACCACGACGATGAGACTAGGGAGAGTCATTATCTAGGCGTAATATGCATCACATAATATTATACATCATACGGTGTGTGAAACACGGAAGTATAGACAACTTTTCTATACTTCCGTGGTGTGAAACCACGATATTCCAATAAGTTTGGCAAGTACAGAGTTGATTTCCGTAACGTTTCCAATACTGTTTTGTTTTGGCTTTAATTGGCATTGCCTAAATAATGCATAAATAAATTATATATATGTAAATGTTCTTTTCTTTTAATAAACAATGAACATGCCGTTTACACCATACTTGAAATTTGTGATTTCTCCTTTCAGGATAAGAGATGCATTGAAAAATCTGCAACACGCCAGAGAGAATGGGTATGTTACATACTTTAACATTACATATTTTATTGTTGCCGACAATGTTTCGAAGGGGGTTTCAATCTGTTAGGGTTACGTTATGATACACCGGTGAATGGTTCAAATGTTTGCTACTGAACCATTCCTGGTGAACTAATTTTGGTGTAAAAGGTCACCGTATAGGATGTGGATAAATTGACCTATGACAACGTCCCCGGTGATATGATATCTTTATTGATGTTATGGGCGTTTTCAATAAACAAATCAAAATGATAATGAAATGAGGTGTATACGTGATGAAATGTCACAAGGTTATAAGAAAAAGTAGTATAGAGAGATAACCAAGGGGGGAGTGGCATTATTACAAGCCTTTCTAGCACAGTTTTGTGGAGGCATATACATCTGACATCCTCAAAAAAATCCAGAAACTGTACAGTATACACGCGACATTAATAGCATAATGATATCTAACATGATTGTATCATTGTAGAGAGAGGTGCAGTCTGCTTGAAGCTGTGGACGATCCTCACATGTTTTGTCAACTGGACGACACTATACTGAACGTAATCTCAAGCTACCACGCCCATCACGCCCATGGTGATGGAATACGCAAAGCAAAGGAAATTGTTGACCGTATCCACAAAAGGCATCTCTATCAGCGCGTGATAATACTTGATCAAGCGGAATATACGGTACGCTAACCATTTGTTTGTTTTTGTTGTATCGGTTAATTTTGTTTGTATTGTTTTAATAAAGTACATGCGCTAGGAGTATAACAATCTAAATGAGATGTAGCATTCAATTAAATTTAAAATATATTGTATCGCGGTCCTTTTGTATCCCAGTTCGATAGCATTTGTATAAACGTATTAGTATCTACTGAAAGAAGTCAACGAATAATTTGTCTGATTCATTTGAATTTAACATCGTAATAAATAATAAAAAGCAATGCATAATATTAGGTTGTATCAGTGGTGTCGATCCTGGGGGGGGGGGGGGGGGGGGATTCCATCTCATGCAAGGCTCAATCTTTTCCTCGCTATGCCCTTTAAAAATACGTTACGAGTAGGTTCACTGTTTTGTACAATTTTAACATCCATGATTGGCATGATAGGAGTTGCAAATGTCTGAAATCTAAAAGCTTCCGGGGGTTCCGCCCCCTGGACCCCCATTATTGTCCCCAAATGTGGGTGCCCCCCAAAGTCACGTCTTCGAGCTCTCTCAGTTGTCACTGTTGAAAATTTGTCAAATTTGCCCCCCCCCCCTCTCCCCCCAATCGCAAAAACGGATCGACGCCTCTGGGTTGTATCATTTTATCGTTTTCTTTTTACTTGAAAGGTCATTATAAAAATCATGAAGCAAATCAATATGTAGGAACAGTGTTATTTTATATCTCTCAGCTTACAACTCAAGACGAAGGAGAAATCATGCAATGGATTGGAGAGAACATGACCGCCAAATCTGATTCAGTTATATGGAAGAAGGGAAATATTCAAGTGGAGGTAACTGTTTCAATCGATAATTAATTGCCAATTATTACACTAAAAAAAGAGGCAAAAATCGAGCTTTTCAATACAAAGTCGATCCGTAATTTTTGTCTATGATTGATTATTGAAACTGTCTGTCCACAGGTTTGTCCTCCAAAGATAATAAGAAAATTGATAGTGTTGTACATCAAATAGCTTGATTAATTTATGTTGTTGGCCGAGAAGCACACACATAACATTTGCTTGTAGGGAAATGTCTGGGGAACTGCACTAGCAACCATTCAGTAAACGTATTCAGTTCGAAATTTGTATGTGTATATAATTCTTCATGAAATATCACCTTCCTACGTAAAAGACACTCTCACTTTGTACAAACCTACTCGTTATCTTTGTTCCGTCACTGACATTTCCAAACTTGTTCCAAGATCTAATTTTGTTTTTGTTTATACAAAAATTCACTATTTAATGACCGCTTACACCAAAACCCACATGAAGTCGCGGTATATGATTCTCCGCTAGGAGCCAAAGTATGTAATTTTTGATGAAAAATCAAATTTAAAAACTTTACTTTACCTGAAAGCATAATCTCTATTGACTGTTTCAAATTTTGAGTCTTAAAACGAAGGCAAAGTTGAGTTAATGGATTCATTGGATAGCACCTCAGCACTACGCGCCTGAGTGACCCTAATCATTAGAGCCTCTTTTCTCCTCATTCTGTAAAACTAGACCTTCCCACTCTCCTACATTTAATTGCTTTGTTGAATAGGTTTGGAGTGTCCAAATTTGATGAGTTATATATCATTTTAAAGCTTAGAGTCTACTCTTTTCAGCTAGATAAAACAATCCAAATTCATGTTTGTCAACTTTTTGGGGGTTTTGGGGTAAGCGGTCACATATATATTCTTATGTATCTACTTGAACAATACACTTAGAATCCTTATGTTTAGTATTTGATTTGTCATTGTGTGCATGTATTTTCCTTGTTATTGTACAAAAAAGAAACCTGTATTATAAGTACGATCAGTTATTCGTGGTCGTATGCGTAAATAAATAAGTATATATATCCGTCCGGTTGCAGGTGTGTCATCTCGACTATGGGCATCAGGATAAAAACCCATTCGACTTCATACCATTCGAGATGAAAGATGGACGGTGTCGGTACCTAAAACCGGAAGAGGTAAGCGTATGATTTGTGTTGTAAATCCACATGAATGATATTAAAGGAGAACCAAACGCTGAACGCAGTCATGTTCGCCTACTGTTACTGATAAGTGCATAATTCCCATCACTTCTAGTCGTATATTTCCTCTTAAATCACTAATATTGGAAGTAATTAATGTGTTTGAAACCATTATCTGTTTTGAATGAACATTACACGCTACCATGTTTTTGAATTGTACAACATGAAACGTCATCTGACCTTGCGCTAACAAAAGCGGGTAACGTACTAGCATAGCAGCAGATTAAACAACAATGATTACATAACCCACTTTTGTTAGTCCACGCTCAGATGCGCCCAGATGATGTTGCATGCGGTACCGTTGAAAAACATGACAGCCTCATGTGTGCAGTCAAAAAACATTGATTTTTTCCATTATTAGTTATAGTATACGAAGAAATACACCAGGTTATGTGCACTTATTCTGCACTTATTAATCACAGCACTTGAAGTTCGAGCTTTTCGTTTCCCTTTAAAGGGATAGCAAACGCTGGCATGATCGCTTACTTTTACTGAGTGCATACTTCCCGACACTTGAATATTTCCTCTCGGTTATCACTATGAAAAGACACCTGAATTGGCACTAACTGAAAAGGATTACGTAACTACTGACATAGCAGCAGGTTCAACATCAGGGCCATTCTTGGTCACGTGTGTGACCCAAAATATGAAAAATTCTGAAATAGGATGCTTATATTTTAGTAAGTATAGGAGGTATGGTGATGTAAACTTCATATATGACTTGCACATGTTGAAGTCTTTCATGTGTAACACAAAAGATTTTATTAGGATTACGTTGCCCAAGGACAGAGGTCAAATGGCATCGGTCACGTGTGTGACTTTGCACGGGAGCACTTTTGAAGAAAAAAAATTTAACTCAATTTCATTTTGGAAATCCTGTAAAATATGAAAAGCTAAATTGTTCATATTAGTATCAGACAACTTATATATATCTGTAAGTAAGAAAATGGTAAAAGATTAAAATTATCTCAAACTGTTGTTTTTTAATGCACGTTATTATGTGGGGATGTCTGGGTCACGTGTGTGACATTTTGGGGTGGTCACGTGTGTGACATGAACAATGTGAATGGAAATATGAATTTTACAAATATTAGGTTTAGACAGTAAAATGAAGTTCAATTGTCACAAAGTTGGTTTCATCATGTACAGGAGAATAAAAGAAATGAGCTAGCTTGTTTATTTTCTGAGTTATGATATTTATTGGAATATTGAAATATAAAAATTTAATAATTTTTCTAAGAAATTTTATAAATTCATTAAAAAAAATATATTTCATGAAACCTTGGACACTGATCTTTCCATTAATGGAATAAAACTACTGAAAAAACAAACTTCATTTTTTTTCAAAAAAGTTTCACTTTTCAAAGAATGGCCCATCAGTGGTTACATTACCCGCCCTTGTTTCTGTACGCTCAGATGCTCTCAGATGGCGTTCCACACGGTTGAAGCCGCTTGAAGCCGTATACATTGTATATGTTAAGCTTATATACACACATTTCATCACGGATGTGTGTTTCTTGTGGAAGATAATGTCAATGTCGAGATCCTTTGCTGATCTATCAAGGTAGTCACTTGTTATGCACGTGCAATGATATACAAATAATACACGGTCTAGAGTGCGTTGTGTAAATGCATCGCACGCGAGGCGTAAGCCGAGTGTGCATACGCACAGCAAACATAGCCGAGAGCAAGACTCTAGTATTATTTGTTTTATAAAACGAGCTCAACCACGGATTGTTTTATTTTGCTGGATTATTGAAAACGGACTTGCCACAATTAGTAACCCAGTCTATCTACTCTCTAGAGAGTGAATTTATTAGGAATTTACTAAATTAATCATCAATACTGCACTCGCTTTACTGAATTTGACTCTGCAGCTCAGCAGATCAAATGCAGTCGATGTGAAATTGCCGACAAATTTCCCTTAAAAGTGAGAATTATCAAAGACTTTTATGCATTTCCATTCCAAAACTTACCAATATCAAACTACATACCATATCATTTACGAAACTGCTCTGATTTATTTACTACAGAACAGATAAATTACAAAACGAAGCATTTTCCATCTTTTTTTTTGTACTTTCGCAAGTTTGTCTTCGTAGAACAATGTAAACAAGCATTGTGACGTCACGGGGTTGCACACCTTCGGCACGATGGTTGCGCACTATCGGCACGACGGTTGCGCAGTATCGGCACGGTTGTGCAGTTGGTGAAAAGTAATCAATGCCCACGTGATCGGTATTAGCCAATCATGTTACTGCATTTACCGGAGCCGTTTTATAATTTGGTATATACGCGGAGAGATGTCCTTATTATTGTATGGGATGGTTGTCGCTTTTGAGAAGGCTTTTGAGAAGATGTTTGTGTCCTTGAGTACTCCTCTAATTGCTAATAACAATATCTTCACTGCTACTGTAAGATTTGGAGATACCAGTATTACAATACAAACCACAACATAAAACTAGCCCTTTCTTGAACTTGCCCACCCATAACTATACTCCGCAAAAAAAGAAACTGGACAATTTTATATTAATGTACGATAAAGTGTACATTATTATATATCAAATTAAAGGGAATTTAGTCCTCTACATGTAGGGTTTAAACTAAAGGTGTAATCGTTCATGCATGAAATGCCATTGTCAATTAACAATAGCAAGGTCTGTTTTCAAAAATAGCAAAATCAATGGAGAACCACACCATTCGACTGAAATGATAGTGAGCGTTTCATTTAAAACAAGGTGTGCGGGGCAAGTATATTATGACATTATTCATTTTTATTATTACGAACAAACTCTGAAAATACAAATTTGTCAATAAAAACGGGGCCAGGTTATGAGAGCATCAACATACTGGTCTGTATTAGAGGCATGAAGCTTGTCTGTTTCATGTGTCCCCTGCAATTTCAACAATAGTTACCTAGAGAAATGTCATGTTAAAAACTGCCCAACTGTTTGACCAAGGGTGACATCAGGTTTTGAAGATCTTTGGACTACGGTAGAGTTCTTGAGAAGAATGTATACCATTTTTCATGCTGAAATAAGGGCACAAACTGAGGTTGTGACCAATAAACCTTTGCCATGGAATTCCCCATTTTGGTTACTTTTGGATGAAAATAACACCTATAACGTTCACAATTGGTCTTCATTTATACTTTTGATTGAGATGAAGATAGAAAAGGTCAAATTTGTAATGAAAAATTATGCCATGCTATGAATATAGCGTTTTAGATTATGCTTATCATTATTTATATGGTTGAGTGAATGTTTCGTTTTTGCTATTTTTTGAAAACAGACCTTGCTGTGGTTAATTGACAAGTCATGCATGAATGATTTTATATAGATTTCATGCCAATATTGAAGAGGGTCGTGTTATCTTTAATTTTATATACAATATCATATATTTTATCGTAAATGAATATGAAATATTTGGTCTTATACAAGTGTCCAGTTTCTTTTTTTGCGGAGTATACATACTGGAGATTCGAACAGTCACCACTCATCCTGTGGCTATGCCAAAGATGACGAGACAGGAGAGCAACTGAACGTGTGGGTATCAACCTGTGACGGCTACCCTCGCCATGATGCCAGACAACCAGCCACATTCCACTCAGGCATATGGAGAAGGGATTACAATCCTGATCTCCGCTTATTGTCAAAAAAACAAAGATGGTTGTCCACTTCCCTCATACTCAACATCGTCCGGCTATGATCCATATTGGTGTGGAGATCCCTCTAATCAACTCAAAGGCCCAACCACGATGGAACTTTAGAAAAGCAGACTGAAAAGCCTTTACAGCTGATTTGAAGGAGCAATCACCAATCCCAAATCAGTCCTCAAAAGCTACAGATCCTTTGCTATATTCTCAAAGACACAAAAAAATTGACATATCGCTCGCGGCTTTTGAAAATTGTACACACCTTGCTGGCTGCCAGAATCAGAAGAGCTCCTCAAGCAATATGAAGCAACTGGCGATCCAGATATTGCAACAGAACTCTTGGATTCCCTATACAAGTATACAAAAAAAAAACAATGGTAAGATGCTGTAAAAGACCTCAACTTTACACACTCGAGTAGGAAGGCTTAGAATCTTCTCAGACATTTCATAGCTGGAACTCCTGTCCAACATCAACCATAACCTGCTCCTCAATTCCAAGGTTCCTTCTACCAAGACATCACGTAAAGAAGTACAAACAAAAAAACTTTCCAAGCCGTACTCAACATCAGCAAATACTTCCCCACTTGCAAGACTTTACGCTAGAGAAGATGTCGACATTGGACTCGTGAATCTACTAATAATTCATCAAGAATCTTTTTACTAAACGGTCGCAATTGACTGGCCCCTTTGTTCACCTACATCAACTCATCTAGCGTTATTCCAAAGGCTTGGGAAGAAGCTAAAGTAATCGCAATTCATAAACCAAACGACACTGCAAGCCATCGTCCCATTTCTCTTCTGTGCACATCCTACAAACTGTTCGAGTGCCTCTTTCTGGTCAAAATAAGCCCATTAATAGAACATGTGCTACCTATGGAGAAAGCAGGTTTAAAACCTAAACGGAGTTGCACCGATCAAGTCCTAGCTCGCACTACCTTCATCAAGGAAAAATAGCCCCGTGCCCTCAAAACAGGTTTGGGACTGATTGACTTCTCGTCAGCCTACGACACTTTATGGAGACGTGCTACTCTCTCCCACATTGCGCTCACATGCTCCCACATGCACTCACCAGTACATGTAACAGTAAGCGAACATTCAATCGTTTCGTTTCCCTTTAATTTACAAAATGCAATATTACTGGGCGCAGGTGTATATTTCATTATGGTACAAATCAAAACATTTGAGAAGTGGAGACAAGATTGAATGAAGGTGAATGACCACATTAGAAGCAGATTGTGAGTTTTGAAAACGGCCATATTCAGGGAAAAGGACCTAAATTTTGGGCCAACCAATGTAATTTTCGGGCAAGACCATGTTAAATCCTCGCAATATGGTATCATATTCGGGCGATCTCATGTTAAATTCGGGCAAAGCTATGACATTATTTTTAGGCCAAAAAGGGATTTAGAAACTTTGTTGACATGTGCAAAAAGTGACGAGTGGTTGATACAAGGTATATTGTTGTTATATAATATGTCCCCTGGGTGTTGTGTGTAAGTTTAAAGTTACATGGATGTCATATGGCCGAGTAATGAGCAAAAACGCAAAGTGATATTCACTAACCCATTGCGCTCACTTTGTACACGGTTAGGTGGTCCAATGGATATTTCAATATCTGAACACTGCAATCTTAAATATCTTTTTAACAAAAAGGAAATTTGAAAAACCGAAACCGAATAAAACCGGGTATGAGGGAACCGCTATAATTCCAATTGAATTTTGAGGTTTTGGACAATGTTACTAAGTTCACGGCCGTAGCGACTTGCGTAATACCTATTCATCAGGGGGGATGAATGAATAGATCACCCCCCCCCCCCCTCCCCCCCTGTTGAATGGGTATCAATGACATGTCTACGCCCGTGCCTTTGTAGTTTTGGGGCAGAACGGTCTCATATTCTGGCGCAATCATGTTAATCCTAGACTATGTTTGCTTGACAGGTAAAACAGTGGGAAGTAAAAGACCTCGGCCCCCTGACAAAAATTTTGCCCATACGCCCATGGTGACAAATACTTTCTGATTGGAGACAGATACTATGTTTCATGCTTGCAATGGGAAGAGCTATAGGGAGTCAACGGGAAAGTGGACATGAACTCAAAAAAACAATTGGCACCAAATTGGATTATTGATAATCAAAGTACCTTTTGAGATTAAAATGTCAGTCTGTTAAGTGCTCTAAAGTTTATTTTGTCATGTTTGTAATGAATCAAAACATCCTGACAAAGTGTAACCCGAGTTACCGTAACGCGAGTTACCGATGTTTCATTTCCAATTTGTTTGGACATTTTCTCGATACTAACTCATAGGACAAATACAAATGTCAAATTAGCACATAAAATATTTGACCCGGATTAATATTACCATGGTGCTTTTTATGTTTTAGGGGTTACTGAATTTTGTCCATGTCTTTTTTTTTGGTAACGCGAGTTGCCAAACAGGATTCTTCCACAAAGGTTTCTAAAGATAGCTCTGTCTGTCTTTTGTGTGTTATCTAGTTAGTGCTCATCTACAAAATCCTTGGTGATAAATCAGCCTACAGTTCCATAAAATGATGGAGTTACAGCACATTGAAGTAGTCAATGTACAATAAAGTGTAACGCGAGTTACCGTGGAAATGCCCTATAGGACAAAAAGACAAATGAGGAAGAGTTCAAGTATTTTGAGATCAACTGTACCCTGGACGATGCAGTAGGTCCGATACATTGGGGAGTGAGGAGAATTAATAAAAGATCAAAATGGTATGCAAGAATGGTAGTGCATGTAGTGAGACCTGAAATGTGGTTTTAGATACGAAGTTTTCGACAAGGACACTGTTGGCGATGCTAGACGTGGCATGATTAAATTTAATATAGATCATGCCTTTCTGAAAGTAATTCTTAAAATCTGTTTTCATGATCACAAATGCTATTATAATGAGTGTAATATTTGTAATGATCCAATTCTGTTTTTGTTCAGATGCCTGCAAATCTGCCACGAATGTTACAGACAACCACTGTGCGAATCTACACGAGGGTTCCCTCCGTGATACATCGCGTCACCCAGGAAGAAAAGGATGAGTTCATGCATCAAGCAAGGCAGAATGGACTAATGAAATACGAAACTCCACGAACTCCTGATGGGAAACGTTCGACCGTCCCCCACGACGTTGCTGCGATGAACACACCGGAAAATGAGGCAAAGGATGAGGCCCCTCCTGCATCTGATCCTACTAAAAGGCAATTGTTTCAAGCTTTAATGCCAAAATAATGTTTACTTTTGAAACCATTTGCACCAACAAATATATTTTTTGAAGGGAAAGTATATTTCTGGTCAAACTGAATCCAAATAGCAAAAACGTATCCAATCTCATTAAAATATTACAGTTGTATGATTCAATGGTAGGAAAACGTAAACATGGTTACAAGAGAAGAAAGTTTACATTCAAAGAGCAGCTGCTATCTCAGGAGGGCGCCCATAACGCACCTGAATTTATGTAAAGCTCACATTAAATACATTCATAGATATTTGAACTATTTCTGAACTTATTTTGTCTCATACACCATTACTTCACAACAAAATTATTTTGAAGCGCCAGAATAAATCTAGGCTATACAGAGTTCAGCAGGACTTGTTAGCGAAGAGGGGTGATGGTTGTGGGCGGGGTGAATTTGCGTTTCCCCAACCATTCAGCAAAAAATCGAACATTGAGATGAGTGCCGTAGGAATAGCAAATACAAAAAGCCTTGTACGATGGTTGGGATCGAAACGGGGATCTCTAACGTTTGAGTATGAAGCGCTACCGACTGGGCTAACTCGCCTGGCTTAATTTGTGAAGGGACAGGTATGAGCTTTGTCTTGGTTTTGGGGGATATATAATTTAATGTTTGGTTGCTAGCTTCAACTCTTACCTCAAACCTAACATTAACCCTAACCGACAATTTGGTGGCTATAAGTCTATTTATAAGTCACAGCGAATTCGAATTGAAGCGCGCGCTTTGGTCTCCATTCAAGTCACCCGATTTCAATTATACGGGCAGATCTGACGCGTATCGCCGCCTTGCTGAAGTGCCCAGGGCTGGGGGTTAAGGCTTTTACGTGCCCGATGGTGGAGTTTTACAACCTATCGCTTTACACGACGGCACCATTCATCAGTATATATTTGTTATATAATCCAAAATAAGGGTCGCAATTCATAAAAGCGGAATAACTTCTAGCATGAGTATCGCTTGTCATAATGGAGGTGAAGGAATTGTCTGTACTCATAAACTGGGGAAAGGACCACCAATCTTAGGTCTCGCATTTCATAAATAAAAGAGGGTCCACCTTTCATAATTCAGGGTTGATTTAACACACCATCATCTGGTTTCATCATTTAAAAACTAGTTACAAATAATCACCAATCACTGAATAATGTTGTAACAGTTATACTGAGTCCCAGGCTTCAGGGAGTATTTATATAATTCCGTTTTATTTTCGTCGAAACTCCGGAGTATTCCAATGAATATAATGTACGCCTTTCAGGCCTATACACATGAACAGAACGTTGCTATGCAGAACAATATTGAAGGGATCTAGTAAAATTTTCCAAATAAAAAAGGAATTGTTGTGTGTACTTGCTTTTTTGTTGATGTTTTTTATTTTGTTTAAACTGATTTAATAGAAAGATCTTATATTTTTCAACGGCTGGTTCAAAATTATTGAATAATTGTGGGGGCTCAAAGTAATTACTAATATTTATGGATATTTCAGCCATCTCCGAACCGATTTTGATCAAATAAAGTTTTATTTTGTCATTATAATTGTATGTTCTTTCAAATCTGATACTCAGTCTTTCATTACCTCACAAAAGAAATTATTTCGTGCAGCGAACCTTTATACCAAAACTCAATTATCCCGTTAATACTACTTAATCATGTTGAATCCGTGTTATTTTGTTCCTCTATGCATTGGTAAATTAAAAACAAAGCATATATATGGCAATTTGTATAAATTATATTTAATTGCATCAAATATTGTATTCAGCTAATGAAGTTTTTCAAAGAACATTGGGTAATGTATGTACAATACATCGCACATAATTGTATGAATTAAAGACATTTCATGAATTTGTTGGTATTTGCGTAACATCGAAATGCTTTCTATTCATACATGGTCATGTATTTTGTTAGGCATGTTAGGTGGACCAGTTTATGTTACAATTGTATTCCAAGGAAATTGCACAGTTATTAGTTCAGAAAAGTATTAGTCCCACATTTGACATCCAAATCCTACACAAGTGTTATGTTTCCTAAAAGGACATGGCATTAGAAATTCAAATTTCTAATAGAACATTTTAGATAAACTGGACAGTTATAATATTGGAGGCAAAACAAAGGCATTACAACAAAAGTTGGATTGTGGGTGATATTCAGTTTCCCGTTTGTATTTGTTTTGTTCAGGGTTAGGTTATCTTTGTATATATGAAATATCATTTGTTATTACCTGACTTAGTAAATACAGTACATGAGCTGCCATGTAATGTTTTGGGATATTACATGGCATTGTGGCAATTCAGATTGTAAAACAGTTGTTAACCTTGCTGTCGGGAAAATCATTTCGTGAAGAAAATAAGTCCCTCGACAACGTTTCGGGACTTATTTACTCTTCCCTCAAAATAGCATTTAAAATCTCTCGGGAGTGGAAAATTTCGTGATTTTCCCTCCACCACCAGTTAACAACTGTATAATATTACGTTGATTTGGTTAGTTTGTAGAAACCGTAAATTCACGTCTATATTTTAAAATGTACATATTTTGACAGACATACATTTGCATTCCCGCCTGTTCTTTACTTGTTATTATAAAACTTTTAAGAGTGTGTAATATTATTAAGTGATTTGCCTTGCAGAACACGATTAGGTCAATGTCGAATGTTATGAATTCAAGATAACCAGTGTTAATCTGAGGTAAAGTTGCAATTAATTTCAAGTCAGAAAATCTGAACATATTTACAAATCAGATTAACGTATTTAGTATTATGATCGGACTTACAATTAATTGCAACTTTACAATCGATGACATCTTTGTTGTGCTACGGGGCCAATGTCATTCAAAAAGTATACTCAAGCATATTAAATTGTGTTATCGTATAATGTATACGTGTTGGTGTGAGTTGAAGTAGTAAAAAAGGGAACTAATGTTTAAACACGCGTACCATTTGAATAATCATTATGTAATAATGTGGGTGTCTCTGGAGAGGACCTTTGCTAATTAACAATGTAGTTAAAGGGACTTAGTAACATTGTCCAAATCCTCAAAATAAAATTTAAATTCTAGCGGTTCCCTCATACATTGTTTTATTCGTTATTAACAATAAAATCATGGGACTGGTTTCGGTTTTTCAAATTTCCCTTTCGTTACAAAGATATGTACGATCGAAGTATTCAGATAAGAAAAACTCTCCCGGAGTTTTTCTTCTATGTACAAAGTGAGTGCAGTGAGTAATAGTGAATGTCACTTTGTATTTTCACTCATTACTTGGCCATGCAATGTCCATTTGACTTGAAATTTTCACACAATACCCTGTGGACATATGAGATAACAACAATATACATTGCACCAACCCTTCATCCCTTTTTTCATATGTCAACAAAGTTACTAGATCCCTTTAAACAAGTTATCTATGCAGAACTCGTGATAGTAGTTTCAACTATTCTATGCATCACGTGTAATGATAACCTTTGTATAGACTGTTATTGAAGCCATCTTTGTAATACAGCCCAAATAAAGTCAACATGTTCATTATAAAATATGTATATAAAAGGAAATGTGTGTGTGGAGATATTTCTATTAGTACCTAAATTGTACCTTATCATGTATATCTCGTGTTTCTATTAAATATTGATATCTTGTCTTAATATCATAATATATAAGTTAAGAACATAGCCTAGGGTAATTTTATCATAATAATTGAGGGTTGAATTGCATCAAGGATTATATTCAGGTAATCAAGTCTTTCATTTGATATTTTTAATAAAAGTACATGGATGAGGAATTTATAATGTTTCGCGTAGTGTTGTAATGGATTATACAATGAAGAAAGTACCGTGATCTTGGGGTAATATAACTTTTTTGATAATAATTTTGACATGAATTATACAGTATTTGCCTTATTACTTCAAAACAAATTATGTTCGTACATGGTTTATGTAACATGTGCATTTTCTGCAAATTGAACAGTTACTGGTTCAGGAAACAATATTTGCATCATTTTACATCTAACGACTATACAGTGTACCATTTCCACCTGTCCTTGACTTGTTGGACAACTTAAGAACAAGTATAATTCCATCCATATAATTATATAGAAGTATTTCCCTGGACATAATGTTTGTACATATTAACCTGCGACATCTAAATATAAAAACCAAATGCATTTATTATCTATAAAAAGCATTATTGAAGAATAAGTAATTGTGTGTAATATACTGAATGTGATGTAGCTCTGCAGAACAAATTATTGTGGCCACTGTCGAGTATTATGTATGGCCATGTCGTTTGATGAGTATATTCAATCAGAGTATGTTTTCTCGTAAAATGTATACTTTTTGCTGTGAGTTTTAGAAGTCAAAGAGAAATACATTTTAGACTCACGTAAGATTTAAATGGCATGATGTAATAGTATGGGTGTCTCTGGAGAGGACTTTAGAAAATTGAATACAATAACAAAATGTTATAACTTGCTACTGAATTCATCTGTTTTTTCAAGAAAAAAATTCTTATTAAGTACCAGATACCCTAAAACGTTATGTTTTGTGTGAAAATGTTGTACATACCTTTGCTTATTCTCTGGACATAATGTTTGTAAATGTTTACCGGCTCCATATAAATATAAACAACCTAATGCATTGACTGTCTATATAAAGCATCATTGAATAATAAGTGTCTGTGTGTCACTGCAGAACAACTTATTGTATCAATTATATCACATTGCACCAAAGATTCTATTGAGGTAATCAAGTCTTTCAAGGAATATATTTGTTAAAAGGAACATAATGAATATGTTATATTTTGTGCATTTGGCATAGATTGAAGTACGACGGTAAGAATGTAACGAAGTAATATAATGTAAGTAAGTGGTTTAGCTTTGCAGAACAGACTCTTGTGGTCAATGTCGAGTGTCACGTATACAAGATTTATATAGGTCACAAGGTCGTTGGATGAGTATATTCAAGAAAAGCACTTTTGTTCAATTTATACCTTTTGCTGTGAGTTTTACTAGTTAAAAGGAAACTCGCTTTTAATATTTAGATATCATTATGTAATATTGTTGGTGTCTCTGGAGATGGCATTTGCTGATTAACAATGTTAAACATCTTGATAATAGTAAGCAAATAATTACCGTTGGTGAAGGTGATGGGACAATCTATCACTTCCAAGGCGATCTGGATGTAGCTATCTTTCCGAAGCGAAGCTGAGGAAAGATAGCGTATACATTCAGATCGCCGAGGAAGTGATAGTTTGCCATTGCCTGAAACCAAAAGGTGATTATTTGCTTTATATTCCACATTGAACGGTAGATCTAAGCAGGCCTAGTCTAACGCAAGTCTTAATTACAGCTGTTACTACTTAGTACTAGGTTTTATCTACTTACCAACATCAATGTTATTCCAATTTCCAATGTGTAGGTTGTTTCCAGCATTCGCAATAATCTTGGAACACTTTACTTTCACTCTCAAGCAAAAAAAGTTCCATTTCAGCTCCGTTAGAACTCAAATCTTACGTCGAACAGAACAAGCAATTAAACAATAACAACGCAGCAAACCGTGTACTGTTATACTATGTACGATACGTATGCATGCACAGTGCATGCATAGCGTATGAGCTTGAACAGTGTGCTACGTACGTGTACTGTATGCACAACGAATACAATTAAATTTGTAATTCGCGCGCATAGAGAACCCCGCCACATCATTTGGGTACGGAATTTGACTAGCCACACACGAGCTCCACAGTCAAGTCAATGCAACTGCAGTGAAAGTGCGTTGCACTCACTAGATAGTACTTTTTATCTAGTGAGTGCAACACACTTTCACCAAAGATATCTACAGAGTGTAACGAAGTTTTCTTCTCCCATCAATGATGGGCGAAACTATGCTTCATCACGTGATTAACTTTTGACCAATCGTAGAGCAAGATTCTTAGTATGTGGAATATAATTCCTAATATTATATGCACCATTTTAATAATACCATTACATAATTTTGTTACGGAGGCCATCTTTTTATGTAAAAGAAAATGTAATACAAATGTAAAGTAAACATATCGTATAAAATAATTGATAACCTAAAACACTATTTTAATGTTAATGAAAATATGTATGCCCTTAAATGTAATAGCACTGTTTTCATGCAAAAGTTGTTATTTGTAAATGAAGAATTAATCCACACTGCTGCTCTCTACCCAGGAGTATAAATGGGTACTTGGTCCGGTGTTAATTAGCCTTCAGCGCCCGTTGTGCAGCTTGAGCTAGTATGCTCCCCTGGGAGTTGAGATGGTGCACAATATAATTGTGTGGGTTTGAACTGTACCTGATGACCAAAGGTAATACTGCGCCTCTGAATAGGGCACCTAGATACATGGCGCTCTATAAATGCTATATAGTATTATTATTATTAAGAACAATTTTTATTATGATCATTTCTGATCGATTTGCATCAAGGATTTATTCAGGTCATCTAGTCTTTCATTTGATATTTTTTTCAGAAATGAATATGCTCAATGAATTTACAATATTACATAATTAAATAAATTGAGAAGGTTCAACTCAATTTAATTTATTTTTGTCCACACGTTGAATAAAAATATAAATCATTCCTAATTCGTTTCCTAGTATAAACTAATTATATTGTAGGTAGGTGTTTACTTATGTAAATGAAATCTTTTCGCACATGTATCTTGTTTGATTTGAATTGTAAAGATATTTATGAAATAAAGTTTGATTTACTCCCTTTAAATAATTTGTATTCATTAGCATCTATCAGTTAATTAATCGTCTTCGCTGAACACTCTCGATCACCATAACCAGAAAAAACATTTACTACAATCGTGTACACACGTATTATCAAAATCATCAACAGCAGCAACATCATAATAATTTGTTATCAACATTTATATTAATGATCTAAATAGGTATTTGAACACTGGACAGAATGGTCACCTTGAACACTTTGGGTAACGCATGTCATTAGCAGGTGTGGAGAAAGCTACTGCCTGTTGAGAAGGTTCTAGAGGTAGATGTGAGGGTATGGCTTGCCGTTGCCTGCTGGTTCGCGTTGATATTCTTATCCTGTATGGTTGAGGGAGCATGGACTTCTGGTATTAAGGACAAAGGTTGGTCTACATCCTAATTGCAGCAGCCACACGTATATGGTGTTGAAGAGATGGGATGTTAAGTTGTGATTGTGCATCTTATTCATACACGCCAATGACCCAAAGAGTATAATAACAAAATAATGGATTGTCATTATGTGGGTACATAGAAGAGCTCCCATACAATTTGTGTAGCGTGGGCGGATAAATGAGAGGGGTGCACTTATGTATTTCTTTATTTTGTCCCGATTTTAGTCAAATTATAAGAGGGTTACCAGATCCTATAATGTCTAGGTTTGATAAAGATCTAATTTCGTATCGGTAAAATCGTAAATGAAATCAACGTCATTCAATTGTTTTACAAAACATAGACATTTCTGAAAAATTAAAATTTAGATTATCTCAGAAGAAAAACAAATTCACAGTTCTGGCATACAATGGATCAATTTCAAAGATAAGAGACGTACACGGCCTTTTGCAAGGTGATGTATAGCGCCCTCTTGAACGTATGGCTGAAAATCGTCCAAAATCTAGCATAGTACATGTATAATAATATATATTAGTTTTCAATGAAAAATTTAACTTATTATTTGTTCATACCTTCCTACCATTATTATGTTGTTGTTTTTTTCTAAATATAACATCTTATTATTTTCAGTGTTGTATTGGAAAACACCGTACAGTCCTTGTTATACAGAATTGTAGTAACTTAAATTTCTCAATGATTATTAAAAACTAACATATACAATGTAATGATGCTTGAATTGTAGAAAAGGGCATATAAAGGGCTAAGTTACCGGGCTGTTTTTGTTCAAAAAGCAGCTGTATGTACAAGAGGGCACCCTAGACAACACACAATTCAATCATGTTTTAATCAAAATATGTGAATGTGATTATTTAATAGAGAGATCATCAAAAACAATTTAAACCATATTGGTATATTTTTAGAATGTTGTTGGACTTGTAAAATTAAATTCTTAAATTATTGAATAAAAGTTGGTCCCAAACTTCAATTTAGGTATATTTAATGGATATTTTAAATTATGTGTTTTTTTTAAATAATGTTGCACTTAACTGTGCATTACCTCACAAAATGAGTATTTCTTGAAGCGCCCTCTTAACCAAAGCTGAAATACCACTTTGAATTAGTATGTTGATATCAATTAATATGGTTCTTTTTCTTACTGTCTTTCATGTAAGAAAACATACGATAACAAAATGAGGTAGAGCATGAAATTTGAAACATAAATCATAATATCTGTCATTTCGTTTAATGTATTTTGTGTTGACGCGAATTCAGCAGTTTTTGACAAACGGCCATAACGTGCTTACTGTGTCTATATTATTTTGACTTGCGTTCATTTTGTTATCATTGTGATATGGTCTGCCATTGCGTATAGAATAATGCGCCTTGAAATCGTTGTCCTTACAACAATATGAGGAGTATGTCGCCCAAAACAGCCACACCTTACACAATGTTATCCTTGTTAGGAATCTTTTGTGCCAATATATGCATTGGCTGATTCAAAGTTAAAAGGGTTTTATAAACCACCTAGCTCACAAATTATTGAGGTGTTCAAACCCTAACAGCTGTTCGGGGACCGAGTATAAATCAATTAAATTACTAAAATATGCAATGGACTGTTGTACACATAATGCATGTGTTAGTCTAAAGGGATAGTTAAGTTTTGGTAAAGAGAGTACAGTTTGGGTCAAACAGTTTAGTAACCAAAACCTGCATCATTACATTACAAACTAATAGCTCGAAAGGAATACAACCTTACAACCTTACAACCTTACAAATGACTAAGTAAAATGCCTGTTATCATTCAAAAAAGAGCCGTTGAAACTCAAGATGGGGCTCTCTAAACACTCATCGGTTTCAACCATTTTGAATAAAGTATTGTGCATGTGATGTTTTCTTGAAATAGGGATTATATAGAGAGATAACCAACAACTATTAAAAACCTCTTTTGTACATTTTTGAAAAGAGGAAGCATTTGAATTTTTGTTTACGGCTGGTTCAAATTTATCGAATACTTGTGGGGCCCCACAATTATTACAAATGGTTATGTGTATGGATATTTCAGCCATTTCTGAATCGATTTTGATCAAACGAAGTTTATTCTGTCATTGAAATTATATGCTCTTTCAAATTTTACACTAATTTTGCATCTCACAAAAATGTGTATTGTGTAGCGCCTACTTTACCGAAACTCAACTGTCCCTTTAAGTGCAAAGTGGGATGACATATGAGAATATGGGAGGGTTGGCACTCTACGCTGCAAATTAGATGTGTAAAGTTGTGCAGTATTTTTTTGTTTTGAATTTATATTTTTATTGAAGACTATGATCACAATGCAACATAACATATACAATAAAATGTTTACAACAGAAGTGAGTAAGATAATCATCAACGGAGCGTAATGAATAGCAAAACAAATAATAACTAGATGTTGAATTCGTCACTTTTGACGAATTAAGGTTATACATATCGATTTATTATGATAAAAGGATGATTCCAAAAATAACTACTCAATCATCATATTAATAATAATAGATTCCCCCCCCCCCCCCCCGAAAAAAAGAAGAAAAAAAAGAAAAAAAAGAAAGTTAAAAAATATTGCCTTGGATTCGAACCCACGACCCTTTGATCTAGTGTCACAAATTATACCGCGAGACCAACATTAGATCTCTTAACGAAAATGGGAAATCGGGAAAGATACATCAGTGATTGCACACTGCATTTGTCATTGTAACAGTGAATTATTTGACCTTTGAACCTAATTCACATATCCTTAATGCCATTTTCATAATCCGATCTTATCTTATGAACATTTTCCTTTCATTATACCATACATGTGTGCTGAATTTCATGTCCGCGGCGTACGTGGTTATTGAGTATTCATGCTTGATTTATTTGACCTTTAACGGTAGATATGACAATGAAATATGCATTTTCGCGATTTGGTGTTAACTTATGAAATGATGGGCTTGAAAATCCCTATCTACTTGCGAAATCTCAAATTGATAGCATAATTTCTTCAGCAGTTATAGGTCGATAACATACGTTTTGGCTAAACCTCAATTTTTATCAGATTTTGACTCTTATTTACAATCAAACAATTCATCAGGATCCAGTTAACATAACGAATTGTTGTGAAAAGATTGCGAATAGAGCAGGACATCAGCTACGATATATCAAAATTTGGGAGTACATTGATGGAGAATAAGTGAGATATTGTCAAAAGTACACTGTGATCGATTTCAACATTGATTGAAATTGAGTAAAATTCGCATTTTCAACTTTAACCGTCAATACGATGACTTTATAACATTTACTCGGCATAAATGAGGTATGAATTCGTATCTACAACTCATAATCTATCCGAATATTAAAAGAAAATTGGGTGTTTATGGACTTTTTAAAAAGTTATGGCCGAATTAAAAAAGGATGTTTTTACCATATTTTGCCAATTTGCGTGCGCGCGTAATTTTGACTTTGACGCGCGCGTACTCCGTTATTATGAGTCAACAATGACTCAAATTGATAGGGTGTGTTGAGGGATCTATAAGGAATGCAAAACATGTGAAAAAACGACAATTTTCCTATTCATTCGCGTTACGCGCGCAAATACGCGCGCGCCGACGCGCACGCGCGGAATTTTTTGAAACGTTTAAAATTGTCTGAAACATATAGTAAATTACTCGGGTTAGGGTTTTGAGCATTAAAAAAAAAAAAATTTAATTGACGGACGCGTACGCGCGCGTCTCCGAGTGTAATTGCACGCGCATGAGCTTAAAAGATGACTATTAACCTGATAAATATTGATACGAAATTTTAATTGAAATTGATATTTCATAACTGAGATATAATGATTATTAAAATTTGACAAAATGGCGTCCTGATGACGTCATAGTCATGTGACGTCACTGAAAAGGTTAGCAGATCTAAGGTACATCATGATCTATCATCATGTGAAGATTCATGACAATTGATTCATGTGATCTTGAGATATGCGACGCACAAAATTAGGAAGAAGAAGAAGAATAAATACAAATCTTGACGAAATCAATAGGTTATACATATGTATATGTATAACCTAATAATAATATACAAAACAACATATTAAAACAGTAAATATCCATGGACAAATTATGCAAATTATGGTGAGTCATTTGAGACTTTCAAGTCGCCACAGACATGTCTGAAGAAACCCGTTGTCGCTGAGCACCAAGCACATGATCACGGTCGTATAAACTGGAGAGAAAACGGATTTCCAGAAACTTCTTACAACTATCATAATTTTAGAACGAAAATGGAAAAACACAAGGTAGTACTACTGGTATAATTGATTTGGCCCTTTGCCGTAGCCACATGTCTGAAGAAACCCTTTGTCCCTAAAACACGAACACATGATAACGGACGACATAGCTGGGGATATGAGAAATATCCAGATATTTCTTATTACTAACCATTATTTTTAATCATGGGAGGTAAAGGAGAAAAATAAAACTCATGTTATCATTTTTTTTGTTGGTATATAACATGATATTGTGAACAATAGCCAGTAAGGCGAGACTCAAACTAAAATATAAAGCACCATGAATGACATCCTCATCGGCCAATCCGTGGTTCACAGTAGCTTAACCCTAAAAAGGCCGGGCTATTTGAGGTCTTCAGCAGGCCGAGGGGGGGGGGGGGCCCTAAGTTCTCGGCCGCGGAGCGGCCGATCGCCGTGAACATTTGCACGCATGATGAGTGAAGTGTATAGAATACAATGGTAATTTTAATTTTTTGAGAAATTCATTAATTTGCATATTTATGGTAATTTATTCAAAAAAGGTCATAAAATTCATATTTTTACCCATAAATCATATATTTTTCATAATTAAACATTGGTTTTCGCTATATATATTCTTTAGAGCATTTTGAATAATAATGCGACAAAAAAATTTGGAAGAGCCAGGTTCTTCCTTATGTTTTATATTGTTTTATAATTTCTTATGTATTTTTTTTTTTTTACTTATGTATTTTATTGTTTTTGTTGTTT
The DNA here is from genome assembly GCA_037951105.1 of Echinarachnius parma. Lineage (NCBI taxonomy): Eukaryota > Metazoa > Echinodermata > Echinoidea > Clypeasteroida > Echinarachniidae > Echinarachnius > Echinarachnius parma. The sequence goes on from JBAMJV010001434.1 coordinate 140,409, forward strand.
ATTTTATTTCTAACTATAATTCATCTATTTTGAACCCCAAAATAAAACATATAAAATGTAAACAAGACCAAATAACCAATGATATACTTCCTTTTACGAAAACTGATATTTCCATATGTTTTGTACACAAATCACGAAATTGAGCGATTTTCGGGCTGACATGCATAAACAAAAGGTCACGTGACTTCGTAACGGTAGGTCCGATTTTCAATTTTTTTTTTTTTTTTAAATATGCGCAAGACCGAAAAGAAAAAAGTCACCAAGCAGCGGCGCGTCATCTTACAGCGTTTTGGAGCAATAAAAAAAATTGCTGAGGAGGGGGGGGGCCATTATGCCCCCCCCCCCCCCCCCCGGCCTTATTAGGGTTAATTTTCACGGCGATCGGCCGAGATCTTAGGGGGGGGGGGGGGGCCATAATGGCCCCCCGGCCTGCTGAAGACCTCAAATAGCCCGGCCTTTTTAGGGTTAAGGAAAATGAAATAGTGCCTCATCTATGTGACGCCATCAATCAGTAACAGGTGCTTGAAAAATTGAACACCAGATTCGTTGATCTCTCCGAATATGCCCTCTGGTAGGTTCCAAAGAGGGACTAGGTTCCAAAGAGGGACTGCTATGTGGAGAAAGCTTCTGCCTGTTGAATAGGTTATAGACGTGGATGTGAGGGCATGTATCGGCATTACCCTGCTGGTTCGAGTTGATATTCCTATCCCGTATGGTTGAGGGAGCATGGACTTCATGTGTAAAGTACTGACGTTGGTCTGCATCTTGTAGAGTACTATTACTGTTCCAGCAGCCAAACGTCTTCGGTGTTGAAGAGATGGGATGTTAAGTTGTGATTGTGCATCTTATTCATGCACGCCAATGACCCGAAGAGTATAATAACAAAATAATACATTGTCATTATGTGGGTACATAGAAGAGCTCCCATACAATTTGTGTAGCGTGGGCGGATAAATGAGAGGGGTGCACTTATGTATTTCTTTATTTTGTCCCTATTTTAGTCAAATTATTAGACGGTTACCTGATCCTATAATGTCTAGGTTTTATAAATATATAATTTCGTATCGGTAAAATCGTTAGTGAAATCAACGTCATTCGATTGTTTTACAAAACATAGAAATTTCTGAAAAATGTAAATTTAGATGATCTCATATTAAAGTAAAACAAATGTACAGTTTTGGCACAATGGTTACATTTCAAAGATAAGAGACGTACACGGCTGTTTGCAAGGTGCTGTATAGCGCCCTCTTGAACGTATAGCTGTAAATCTTCCAAATCTAGCATAGTACATGATTGTATTATGATATTTATTAGTCTTCAATGACAAATTTAACTTATTATTTGTTCATACCTTTCTACCATTATTATGTTTTACTCTAAATAAATAAAATCTCATTATTTTCAGTGTTGTATTGGAAAAAAACAACGTACGGTCCTTGTCATACAGAATGTTAGTAACTTACATTTCTCAGTTATCATTAAAAACTAACAGATAAAATGTAATGATGCTTGAATTGTAGAAAAAGGGCATATAAATGGCTAAGTAACCGGGCTGTTAAAAAAAGCAGCTGTTTTCACAAGAGGGCGCCTACACGTACGCCCGGTTGCGTACACCATGTATTCAGATTGAGCGCGCTGCCATATTGACAAATTTTCACGCGCGAATGACGTCATCCGAACGTTTAGAAGCCCTTCGAACTGTTTTGATCTGAAATCGTCCAGAGAGGGTCGATACAAATCACTGAAATCAAGGAGTTTCAAACACGAGGAGATCTATCGCCAGTTAATTTATTCAAACACCTGTTAGTATCAATGCATGAACAAAAAGAGTATTAAGGACTCTCGCTGCTTTAATCACGATCTGTGATGCCGCCTCAAAATCACTATGATGCGGTAAGAAAGTGATCGATTTACACAAATATTACTCTAGAAAGTACAATTTTGTGTCTTTCAAATTGAAATTATTATGATGTATTAGGATAGTATGGATGAAGATTATTATAGCTTCCGATGCAAAAAACATGGTCAAATATTGAAGATACAAGGCAATAATCTTCGAATACAACTCCTTCTAGAATCCTGATTTCTCAAACTCCGCAAAAAACCTCAAGTCAAGTTTATGTTATTCGTAAAAAAAATAAATTGTTCTTCATTGTAACTTATATCTTATAAGCGGCCGATTGCGGCCAGAGCAGAAATTTGATAATTTTTGCATAGATAAAATCATTTTATTCCCTTTGCTTTCCCTAATATGCAATGTATGCACCACGTTAAAGCTGGAATTATGGGTCATCAGCGAAAACTGGGGAAAACTTCCATTTAGACATCCATTGTCATTGCTTAACATTGCAGGAATACAGAAATGCGCCTCATTGTCATAAACCCTAAATGCATATGTGGATGTACGCATAACTCGGTGGCGGCATCATAGTTCGAACAATAGGGTCCAGGTTTGAAGTATCTCCTTGTGTTTGAACCTCCTTGCTAAAATACTTACTTAATCAATTTCCACAAATAATGGTAGATATCATAATTTCAATGCATAATTATCACTTTTTGTTTACAGATTGTGTTTTTTCGTTACTTGCATGGGGGAAATAAAAAGTTTTTGAAATATGTGTAAAAAACATGAGAAATGACGCACTATTTTTTGCCTTCATTTGTTTCTTTTTAATTTAGTCAAATCAGTTTTCTGGATGTATTGGCTATTATATTCTGGTAAAAGAAAGTATGAACTACCTAAATATCGATTTGTATAAAGTCTCAAAGGCTAGATGTTATACAATAGTCTTTGAAAAATGATATCTAAAAACGATTTTGTGACAGAATCTGTCATTCATTTCGCCGGAACATGTTTCATGTCCGTAATTCTAGAATTCATTTCCATAAATCTGTATTTGTCTAATATTGGAAGTGATGTTAGAGCTTCATTAAATCTGTTTTATAACTCTTTAAAAAGTCTCGAAAAGCAGCAGACTGAATCGTCGTATGGACGCTGTGCGGAAATTGGGCCGCCTTCGTCGGCGGTGAATTCCAAGCGTTGTTCGATGCTTGGCCTTAAAAGGCCTACTCCAATACGCGCATTTCGTGACACTGGCTTGCAGTTTTATGATTTGTAATACCGATGTAAAAATTTGTTTATACAAAGAAAACAACATTTCTCGACATCTGATATATACGCATGAAGTCCAACAAATATAATCAAGTATTTTAAAGAAATGTAGTAAACATCACGACGAATACAATCCAGTGTCCATACACGAAATATACGAAATGGGACCGAGCAATGCTTAGAATTCATCCCCGACGGAGGCGGTCTAATAACAGCCCCACTTTCGTACGGAATTTCAGTATACTGCTTTTGGTGAACTTTCCAAGAGTTATACAAATGTGTTGATAAAACAAATTATTGCTTTTAAGAACTTGTATAAGTTCATTAAGTCTCTAAAATCACTTTCCTGATCGAGAATCTTAAAATTTACGGAAATAAATGCATAAATTTGCCTAAGAAAAAGGCTCTAGCGAAAAATTTGAAAAATTCGGCCGGAAATCGATTTGAGATCACCAACTTTCGCCAGATTTATTTTGAAACTGGCCCAATGAGACTTTTTCAAACAGTTCTGAAAGTGTTGCCATTATTGCTTGATCTACCAGAACATGCCTAAACATTTCTAAAAACTGATTTGACAGAAATAAAAGAATTCAAATTATAGCGTATTTTTCAATGCGTTTATTCATAAATTTGAGCCATTTTGAAGCCTTTTTATTTTCCAAAATATTGCAAAATAAAAAAAAAAAATATTCAATCGGCAATGACATATGGGTAATACATTGCTGATATCTACATTCATTTTGGGTATGGCTGAAATAACCGACTCAATAAATGAACTTTGCTTAAACCTATGATCTCGTATGAGCAAAGAAGAAATACGAGGCATTTTCGCACCGAGCGCCATTTGAAAACAACGACTGAACAACTAACATGGCTGCGCCCACAGTCTGTTGCCACCGGGCGTAGGTGCCTAGACACCTCAAGTTTCAACCATATTTGAATCAAAATAATTATTTGAATGTGATGTTTAGTAAATGTAATTATTTACTAGAGAGATCATCAATACTAAATTAAAACCATACTGGGATATTTTCAGAATTTTGTCGGACTTATGAACTAAAATTCTTAAATTATTGAATAAAAGTTGGTCCCAAACATTAATCCCATTTAGGTATATCAATGAATATTTATAATCTTTTTTGTTTGTAATGTTGCATTTAACTTTTCATTACCTCACAAAACGATTATGTAATAAAGCGCCGTCTAAACCAAATCTGAACTACCACTTTAAATTAGTTTTTTTCATATAAATGTATATGGTTATTTGTATAGGCAAGTATTAAAGCCTATAAGAAAATTATGATGATTTATTTGTGATTAATAGAGTTGATTTCTTACTGTTTTTCATGTAAGAAATTATACGATAAGAAAATGAAATCATAATATCTGTCATTTCGTTTAATGTATTTTGTGATGACGCGAATCCATCCATTTCGGACATACGGCCATACCTTGCTTACTGTATTACTATTTTTCTTGCATACATTTTTGTATCCATGCGATCCGGTCTACAATAGCGTATAGAATAATGCGCCTGGACATCATTGTCCAATATTAGGAGCGTGTCATTCAAAACAACCACAAGTTACACAATGATATACTTTTTAGGTATCTTTTGTACCAATATAGCAAGAATCTATGCATGGTGAAAAGTGTTTTAAAACCACCTAGTTCACTCATTATTGAGGTGTTGAAACCCTAACAGCTGATTGGGGACCGAGTAGAAATCAATTAAATTATTAAAATACGCAATAGACTGCTGTACACATATTGCATGTGTTAGTTTAAGTGCAAGGTGGGCTGACATATAGGAGTGGGGGATGGGTGAAACTCTACACTGCATTACGTTTCACCCAAGTTAGAAAATAACCGCTTCTCAGGCCTGAGGAGAGGTTGAGAGATTCGTGCCTCTAGTAGAATTGTATCACTGTTTACACCGTTCTTATCGGTTTACTGCGTGTAACCGGAGGAGATTATCTCTATAATACCACTAGGTCTCGGGGAGGCAGTTAACAGGGCATGGAATGTTGACGAAAGCTATTAAAATGGTTGAGTTGATTTCCACCGTGGTGGAGATCATGGCTAACTTAGTGAAACGTAATGCGGCAAATTAGACGTTTAAAGTTGTGCAGTATTTCAGTTGTGTGGTTCATAATTATAGTACACAGGGTTGTGCTAAGATGTTTAAGATGTCACGTCTTTTATATATAGCTATTTACATATTTAGATATATAGATAAAACAAATATTGTATTAAACAATGAACCGATGTATACACAATACAAAATTGATCAACATTAAATATCCATATGGATATTTAATGTTGATAAATTTTGTATTGTGTATACATCGGTTCATTGTTTAATACAATATTTTATTTTGTTAATTTGTTCATACCTTTGTACTTTGTATATAATAATGTTGAAAAGGTGTGGAAATAAAATATATCAAATATATAGTACACAGGGTGGTGTTAAATAAGGTTGTGTGTAAGAAATACTCAGCTTAACACAACATTGTGTAATATATGAAACACACAACTGAAAATACTGCACAACTTGACACATATAATTTGCAGTGGATCATGTATGTCATTATGTTTACACGTTTAAAGTGCATTAGCCTTTTCAGATTATGTATTTATTTTTAATTCTAGTAAGAAATCAAACTCTACATTTTATTATATCAAATTAATTTTCGTGAATTCTAAGATTTATAATTATAAATAGAAATAGAAATAGAAATATAACCGCCAATGCATACAATTTAGATTTAGCGAAATTATCAGTATGTATTTTTGTTTTCCCCTTGTTATCAATGTTAAAGTGTTTTGAATCCAGTGAATTTAATTGACCTATAATTTCGCATTTCACGAGAGACTAACATCAACGTGTAAAAATCCCTCCCATAACCCACTACGCCACCCGTGTAAGCATTGCATATCATTATTATATTAATTTAACTTTTGACCCGACGCGTAGACGTTCACTGTTCACAGGAACGTTAACAGCTACTTCATTGTATTCATTGATTGTGTATTGTGCGTTCCTATTTTATTTGTTAAACCCACCATCCGTGAAATGATAATAAACCGTCTGTGGGAATCCCAATATATTTATATTTAGTAACATAATTGCGCAGCATACTAGTATACCTAGTTTCATGCCTCTTGTAGAGTACTGTAATTTGCAGCAGCCACACGTATATGGTGTTGAAGAGATGGGATGTTAAGTTGTGATTGTGCATCTTATTCATGCACACCAATGACCCGAAGAGTATAATAACAAAATAATACATTGTCATTATGTGGGTACATAGAAGAGCTCCCATACAAGTTGTGTAGTGTGGGCGGATAAATGGGGGAGGGGGGGGGGGGGGGGGCACTTATGTATTTCTTTCTTTTGTCCCGATTTTCGTCAAATTATAAGAGGGTCATCTGACCCTCTAGTGTCTAGGTTTTATCAATATCTAATTTCGTATCTGTAAAATCGTTAATGAAAATCAACGTTATTCGATTGTTTTATTGTTTGTGTTTTACAAAACATTTCTGAAAATGTAAATTTAGATCTCAGAAGAATGTACAGTTTGGGCATACAATGGTTACATTGCAAAGATAAGAGATGTACACGGCTGTTTGTAAGGTGCTGTATAGCTCCCTTTTGAACAAATATTCCAAATCTAGCATAGTACATGATGGTATTGTGATATTTATTAGACTTTAATGAAAAATTAACTTATAATTTGTTCCTACCTTTCTACTAGTATATGTTGTTTTTTTTGTCTAAATATAACATCTCATTATTTTCAGTGCTGTATTGGAGAAAATAAATAATAATAATATAGAGCACTTATAATGCGCCATGAATCTAGTAAACTATTCTCAGGCGCAAATAGAAATGAAAAGGAAAGGAAAGGTGAGAAAAATAGAAATATAGTCCCTAATCAAATGCTAATTTAAACAAAATTGTCTTTATACCTATTTTAAAAGACTCAATTGATGTCGCATTTCTAACATTAACTGGCAAAGAATTCCATAATGTTGGTGGTGAATACAGAAAGGACTTTTCACCTGCCAACGATTGAACTTTTGGTACTGATAACATATTACAATTCAGGGAGCGAAGATTTCTATTTGGTACATATACACTAACCAAATCTAATACATATTGAGGAGAACGACCATTGAGAGCTTTCCATGTCATAATAAGTATTTTGTACATTATTCTCTCTTTCACAGGTAACCAATGCAGGTCCTTTAAAACACCGTAGGTTATGTACAGTCCTGGTCATACAGAACCTAAGTAGCTTAACGTTTCAGTTATCATTAAAAACTAACATATACAATGTAATGATGCTTGAATGGTAGAAATGGGCATATAAACGTTACCGGGCTGTTTTCATTTAAAAAAAACAGCTGTTTGTACAAGAGGGCGCCCTAGACACCACAAGTTTCAACCATGTTTTAATCAAAATATGTGAATGTGATTATTTATTAGAGAGATCATCAAAAACATTTTAAAACCATGTTGGTATATTTTCAGAATTTTGTTGGACTTGTAAACTAAAATTCTTAAATATTTAATAAAAGATGGTCCCAAACATAAATTCCTTTACGGTATATGTAATGGATATTTTTAATTATGTTTTTTTTTGTTTTTTTGCAATTAACTGTGCATTACCTCACAAAATGAGTATTTCTTGAAGCGCCCTCTAAACCAAAGCTGAAATACCACTTCGAATTAGTATGTTCATATCAATTAATATGGTTCTTTTTCTTACTGTCTTTCATGTAAGAAAACATACGATAACAAAATGAGGTAGGGCATGAAATTTGAAACATAAATCATAAATCATACATCATAATATCTGTCATTTCGTTTAATGTATTTTGTGTTGACGCGAATTCATCTGTTTTCGACAAACAGCCATAACGTGCTTACTGATTTTATATTTGTCTTGCATTAATTCTTTTATTCATGTGATCCGGTCTGCCATAATTGCGCCTGGACATCATTGTCCTTACAACAATATGAGGAGTGTGTCACCCAAAACAGCCACACCTTACACAATGTTATACTTAATACGTGTGGTTTACGGGTACACCATGTGAGATGGGTGGATTGGTAAGCCCTGAAAAGGACTATGGTAGTCCTAGAAAGGACTGTTGGTGTAGTTCTGAAAAGAACTGTTGGTATTCTTTCTAGGAGAGTTCTAAAAAGAACTGTTAGTAGTCCTAGAAAGGACTGTTGATAGTCCTAGAAAGGACAGTTGGTAGTCCTATAAAGGACTGTTGGGATAGTCCTGAAAAAGACTGTTGGTATTCTTTCTAGGAGAGTCCTAAAAAGGACAATTGGTAGTCGTTTTTTTTTTCTTTTTTTTCAGAACTACACCAACAGTCCATTCTAGGACTACCATAGTTCTTTTCAGGGCTTACCAATCCACCCTTCTCACATGGTGTACCCGTAAACCACACGTATTATATACACCACCATGGAAACCAATACTTACAGGCAACAATGTTATACTTGTTAGGTATCTTTTGTGCCAATATATGCATTGACTGATTCAAACCTCCTTGCTAAAATACTTACTTAATCAATTTCCACAAATAATGGTAGATATCATAATTTCAATGCATAATTATCACTTTTTGTTTACAGATTGTGTTTTTTCGTTACTTGCATGGGGGAAATAAAAAGTTTTTGAAATATGTGTAAAAAACATGAGAAATGACGCACTATTTTTTGCCTTCATTTGTTTCTTTTTAATTTAGTCAAATCAGTTTTCTGGATGTATTGGCTATTATATTCTGGTAAAAGAAAGTATGAACTACCTAAATATCGATTTGTATAAAGTCTCAAAGGCTAGATGTTATACAATAGTCTTTGAAAAATGATATCTAAAAACGATTTTGTGACAGAATCTGTCATTCATTTCGCCGGAACATGTTTCATGTCCGTAATTCTAGAATTCATTTCCATAAATCTGTATTTGTCTAATATTGGAAGTGATGTTAGAGCTTCATTAAATCTGTTTTATAACTCTTTAAAAAGTCTCGAAAAGCAGCAGACTGAATCGTCGTATGGACGCTGTGCGGAAATTGGGCCGCCTTCGTCGGCGGTGAATTCCAAGCGTTGTTCGATGCTTGGCCTTAAAAGGCCTACTCCAATACGCGCATTTCGTGACACTGGCTTGCAGTTTTATGATTTGTAATACCGATGTAAAAATTTGTTTATACAAAGAAAACAACATTTCTCGACATCTGATATATACGCATGAAGTCCAACAAATATAATCAAGTATTTTAAAGAAATGTAGTAAACATCACGACGAATACAATCCAGTGTCCATACACGAAATATACGAAATGGGACCGAGCAATGCTTAGAATTCATCCCCGACGGAGGCGGTCTAATAACAGCCCCACTTTCGTACGGAATTTCAGTATACTGCTTTTGGTGAACTTTCCAAGAGTTATACAAATGTGTTGATAAAACAAATTATTGCTTTTAAGAACTTGTATAAGTTCATTAAGTCTCTAAAATCACTTTCCTGATCGAGAATCTTAAAATTTACGGAAATAAATGCATAAATTTGCCTAAGAAAAAGGCTCTAGCGAAAAATTTGAAAAATTCGGCCGGAAATCGATTTGAGATCAACAACTTTCGCCAGATTTATTTTGAAACTGGCCCAATGAGACTTTTTCAAACAGTTCTGAAAGTGTTGCCATTATTGCTTGATCTACCAGAACATGCCTAAACATTTCTAAAAACTGATTTGACAGAAATAAAAGAATTCAAATTATAGCGTATTTTTCAATGCGTTTATTCATAAATTTGAGCCATTTTGAAGCCTTTTTATTTTCCAAAATATTGCAAAATAAAAAAAAAAAATATTCAATCGGCAATGACATATGGGTAATACATTGCTGATATCTACATTCATTTTGGGTATGGCTGAAATAACCGACTCAATAAATGAACTTTGCTTAAACCTATGATCTCGTATGAGCAAAGAAGAAATACGAGGCATTTTCGCACCGAGCGCCATTTGAAAACAACGACTGAACAACTAACATGGCTGCGCCCACAGTCTGTTGCCACCGGGCGTAGGTGCCTAGACACCTCAAGTTTCAACCATATTTGAATCAAAATAATTATTTGAATGTGATGTTTAGTAAATGTAATTATTTACTAGAGAGATCATCAATACTAAATTAAAACCATACTGGGATATTTTCAGAATTTTGTCGGACTTATGAACTAAAATTCTTAAATTATTGAATAAAAGTTGGTCCCAAACATTAATCCCATTTAGGTATATCAATGAATATTTATAATCTTTTTTGTTTGTAATGTTGCATTTAACTTTTCATTACCTCACAAAACGATTATGTAATAAAGCGCCGTCTAAACCAAATCTGAACTACCACTTTAAATTAGTTTTTTTCATATAAATGTATATGGTTATTTGTATAGGCAAGTATTAAAGCCTATAAGAAAATTATGATGATTTATTTGTGATTAATAGAGTTGATTTCTTACTGTTTTTCATGTAAGAAATTATACGATAAGAAAATGAAATCATAATATCTGTCATTTCGTTTAATGTATTTTGTGATGACGCGAATCCATCCATTTCGGACATACGGCCATACCTTGCTTACTGTATTACTATTTTTCTTGCATACATTTTTGTATCCATGCGATCCGGTCTACAATAGCGTATATAATAATGCGCCTGGACATCATTGTCCAATATTAGGAGCGTGTCATTCAAAACAACCACAAGTTACACAATGATATACTTTTTAGGTATCTTTTGTACCAATATAGCAAGAATCTATGCATGGTGAAAAGTGTTTTAAAACCACCTAGTTCACTCATTATTGAGGTGTTGAAACCCTAACAGCTGATTGGGGACCGAGTAGAAATCAATTAAATTATTAAAATACGCAATAGACTGCTGTACACATATTGCATGTGTTAGTTTAAGTGCAAGGTGGGCTGACATATAGGAGTGGGGGATGGGTGAAACTCTACACTGCATTACGTTTCACCCAAGTTAGAAAATAACCGCTTCTCAGGCCTGAGGAGAGGTTGAGAGATTCGTGCCTCTAGTAGAATTGTATCACTGTTTACACCGTTCTTATCGGTTTACTGCGTGTAACCGGAGGAGATTATCTCTATAATACCACTAGGTCTCGGGGAGGCAGTTAACAGGGCATGGAATGTTGACGAAAGCTATTAAAATGGTTGAGTTGATTTCCACCGTGGTGGAGATCATGGCTAACTTAGTGAAACGTAATGCGGCAAATTAGACGTTTAAAGTTGTGCAGTATTTCAGTTGTGTGGTTCATAATTATAGTACACAGGGTTGTGCTAAGATGTTTAAGATGTCACGTCTTTTATATATAGCTATTTACATATTTAGATATATAGATAAAACAAATATTGTATTAAACAATGAACCGATGTATACACAATACAAAATTGATCAACATTAAATATCCATATGGATATTTAATGTTGATAAATTTTGTATTGTGTATACATCGGTTCATTGTTTAATACAATATTTTATTTTGTTAATTTGTTCATACCTTTGTACTTTGTATATAATAATGTTGAAAAGGTGTGGAAATAAAATATATCAAATATATAGTACACAGGGTGGTGTTAAATAAGGTTGTGTGTAAGAAATATTCAGCTTAACACAACATTGTGTAATATATGAAACACACAACTGAAAATACTGCACAACTTGACACATATAATTTGCAGTGGATCATGTATGTCATTATGTTTACACGTTTAAAGTGCATTAGCCTTTTCAGATTATGTATTTATTTTTAATTCTAGTAAGAAATCAAACTCTACATTTTATTATATCAAATTAATTTTCGTGAATTCTAAGAGTTATAATTATAAATAGAAATAGAAATAGAAATATAACCGCCAATGCATACAATTTAGATTTAGCGAAATTATCAGTATGTATTTTTGTTTTCCCCTTGTTATCAATGTTAAAGTGTTTTGAATCCAGTGAATTTAATTGACCTATAATTTCGCATTTCACGAGAGACTAACATCAACGTGTAAAAATCCCTCCCATAACCCACTACGCCACCCATGTAAGCATTGCATATCATTATTATATTAATTTAACCTTTGACCCGACGCGTAGACGTTCACTGTTCACAGGAACGTTAACAGCTACTTCATTGTATTCATTGATTGTGTATTGTGCGTTCCTATTTTATTTGTTAAACCCACCATCCGTGAAATGATAATAAACCGTCTGTGGGAATCCCAATATATTTATATTTAGTAACATAATTGCGCAGCATACTAGTATACCTAGTTTCATGCATCTTGTAGAGTACTGTTGCAGCAGCCACACGTATATGGTGTTGAAGAGATGGGATGTTAAGTTGTGATTGTGCATCTTATTCATGCACACCAATGACCTGAAGAGTATAATAACAAAATAATACATTGTCATTATGTGGGTACATAGAAGAGCTCCCATACAAGTTGTGTAGTGTGGGCGGATAAATGGGGGAGGGGGGGGGGGGGGGGGGGGGGGGGGGCACTTATGTATTTCTTTCTTTTGTCCCGATTTTCGTCAAATTATAAGAGGGTCATCTGACCCTCTAGTGTCTAGGTTTTATCAATATCTAATTTCGTATCTGTAAAATCGTTAATGAAAATCAACGTTATTCGATTGTTTTATTGTTTGTGTTTTACAAAACATTTCTGAAAATGTAAATTTAGATCTCAGAAGAATGTACAGTTTGGGCATACAATGGTTACATTGCAAAGATAAGAGATGTACACGGCTGTTTGTAAGGTGCTGTATAGCTCCCTTTTGAACAAATATTCCAAATCTAGCATAGTACATGATGGTATTGTGATATTTATTAGACTTTAATGAAAAATTAACTTATAATTTGTTCCTACCTTTCTACTAGTATATGTTGTTTTTTTTGTCTAAATATAACATCTCATTATTTTCAGTGCTGTATTGGAGAAAATAAATAATAATAATATAGAGCACTTATAATGCGCCATGAATCTAGTAAACTATTCTCAGGCGCAAATAGAAATGAAAAGGAAAGGAAAGGTGAGAAAAATAGAAATATAGTCCCTAATCAAATGCTAATTTAAACAAAATTGTCTTTATACCTATTTTAAAAGACTCAATTGATGTCGCATTTCTAACATTAACTGGCAAAGAATTCCATAATGTTGGTGGTGAATACAGAAAGGACTTTTCACCTGCCAACGATTGAACTTTTGGTACTGATAACATATTACAATTCAGGGAGCGAAGATTTCTATTTGGTACATATACACTAACCAAATCTAATACATATTGAGGAGAACGACCATTGAGAGCTTTCCATGTCATAATAAGTATTTTGTACATTATTCTCTCTTTCACAGGTAACCAATGCAGGTCCTTTAAAACACCGTAGGTTATGTACAGTCCTGGTCATACATAACCTAAGTAGCTTAACGTTTCAGTTATCATTAAAAACTAACATATACAATGTAATGATGCTTGAATGGTAGAAATGGGCATATAAACGTTACCGGGCTGTTTTCATTAAAAAAAAACAGCTGTTTGTACAAGAGGGCGCCCTAGACACCACAAGTTTCAACCATGTTTTAATCAAAATATGTGAATGTGATTATTTATTAGAGAGATCATCAAAAACATTTTAAAACCATGTTGGTATATTTTCAGAATTTTGTTGGACTTGTAAACTAAAATTCTTAAATATTTAATAAAAGATGGTCCCAAACATAAATTCCTTTACGGTATATGTAATGGATATTTTTAATTATGTTTTTTTTTGTTTTTTTGCAATTAACTGTGCATTACCTCACAAAATGAGTATTTCTTGAAGCGCCCTCTAAACCAAAGCTGAAATACCACTTCGAATTAGTATGTTCATATCAATTAATATGGTTCTTTTTCTTACTGTCTTTCATGTAAGAAAACATACGATAACAAAATGAGGTAGGGCATGAAATTTGAAACATAAATCATAAATCATACATCATAATATCTGTCATTTCGTTTAATGTATTTTGTGTTGACGCGAATTCATCTGTTTTCGACAAACAGCCATAACGTGCTTACTGTATTTATATTTGTCTTGCATTAATTCTTTTATTCATGTGATCCGGTCTGCCATAATTGCGCCTGGACATCATTGTCCTTACAACAATATGAGGAGTGTGTCATCCAAAACAGCCACACCTTACACAATGTTATACTTAATACGTGTGGTTTACGGGTACACCATGTGAGATGGGTGGATTGGTAAGCCCTGAAAAGGACTATGGTAGTCCTAGAAAGGACTGTTGGTGTAGTTCTGAAAAGAACTGTTGGTATTCTTTCTAGGAGAGTTCTAAAAAGAACTGTTAGTAGTCCTAGAAAGGACTGTTGATAGTCCTAGAAAGGACAGTTGGTAGTCCTATAAAGGACTGTTGGGATAGTCCTGAAAAAGACTGTTGGTATTCTTTCTAGGAGAGTCCTAAAAAGGACAATTGGTAGTCGTTTTTTTTTTCGTTTTTTTCAGAACTACACCAACAGTCCATTCTAGGACTACCATAGTTCTTTTCAGGGCTTACCAATCCACCCATCTCACATGGTGTACCCGTAAACCACACGTATTATATACACCACCATGGAAACCAATACTTACAGGCAACAATGTTATACTTGTTAGGTATCTTTTGTGCCAATATATGCATTGACTGATTCAAAGTGAAAAGGGTTTGAAAAACCACCTTGTTCACAAATTAATGACGTGTTCAAACCCTAACAGCTGTCCTGGGACCGAGTAGAAATCAATTAAATTACTAAAAATATGCAATGGACTGCTGTACGCATAATGCATGTGTTAGTCTAAAGGGATAGTTAAGTTTTGGTAAAGAGAGTACAGTTTTGGTCAAACTGAATTTTAGTAACCAAAACCTGCACCATTACATTACAAACTAATAGTTATAACCCCACCATGCTCGAAAGGAATACAACATTACAAATGACTAAGTAAAATGCCTGTTATCATTAAAAAATAGCCGTTGAAACTCAAGATGGGGCTCTCTAAACACTTATCGGTTTCAACCATTTTGAATAAAGTATTGTACATGTGATGTTACTATGTTGAAAAGGGGGATTATACAGAGAGATAACCAACAATTATCTAAACACCTCTTTTGTACATTTTTTAAAAGAGGAAGATTTTTTTTTTTTACGGCTGGTTCAAATTTATCGAATACTTTTGTGGGGCCCCACAATTATTACAAATGGCTTTGTTTTTTATATTTCAGCCATTTCTGAACCGATTTTGATCAAACGAAGTTTTTTCTGTCATTGAAATTGTATGCTCTTTCAAATTTTACACTATTTTACACTAATTTGTAATTATCTCACAAAAATGTGTTTTGTGTAGCGCCTTCTTAAAACTAAACTGTATCAAGTGCAAAGTAGGCTGACATATAATAATGGGGGAGGGTTGACACTCTACACTGCAAATTAGATGTGTAAAATTGTGCAGTATTTTTTGTTGTTGGTATTTATATTTGTATTATAATCTATACTATAATCACAATGTAACATAACATATTTACAATAAAATGTTTACAACAGAAGTGAGTAAGATAATCATCAACGGAGCGTAATGAATAGCAACAACAACCCAAAACAAATCATAATAATTAAACAAAATAAATATTAAAACAAAACAACAGCAACCACAAAGACAACGCAACAAAAATGTCTCTGCATAAAGCGGAGTCCCACCGTAACACGAACCATGGATACAATTAAGTATCATTTGTATGTTCTATCAAATAAGAATAACAATCAAAAAATGAAGAGCTCATTTGAAAAAAGGGGTTGGATCCATTTTTCATCAAATTTTATTTTGTTGTTTTAATGTATTGATTTGTAGTAGCTCTATAAGATGATACCAAAGAAAAGTTGAAATTCCCATCAAAAAGTGTAAAAAAGTGGCTAAGAAAATTTTCAAAAGGGGTTAGATCCATTTCAGTTTGTTTGCAAAAGGGGTTAGATCCACTTTAGACCATTCCGAGAAAATCATTTTTTTATCTCCCATATTGCAATATGTTTATGCAAAACAAATTTGTCCTGATATACTACCCTACCATGTGAATGTAAATACTGAGTATGAAAAAGTCAGCCTGTGTTCATATTTTTAAAATAATGTTCCCAAAAATTTTACTTTGTGGATCTAGCCTCTTTTGCAAACAAAATATTGTACAGTTGAGCAATGTCGGTGACATGTGAGTTGTCATTATTTTTTGCTTTTGATGGGTGAAATTTAATCAGAATGAAAAGAAAAAAACTTAAGTTATGAGCCAACTCACATACATGTTCATAGTGGGTGATTAGGGCTGCCCCACCTCCCTAAAATCCTGCCCACCCCCCTCCCCCTACCCCCTCCCCCAAAAAAGTTTAATTGTAATAAGCTGTTTTGTAGTTGGATTTTTCCCCCCAGTGTAAGAATCTAGAAATCTAATTTGTTTTTCTTTCCAATTTTCAATTTGGTTTGTGTCCCAGTGTGTTTGCATGTTGAAGAGGCGGTGATGCCCCCCCCGCCCCCCCCCCCCTCCCACACACCATATATTGATTAAGATTAGTTATGTGATTTTTTTGTTTGCAAAAGGGGCTAGATCCACAAAGTTCAATTTTTGGAAAAATTATTTTAAAAATATGAAGACAGGCTGATTTTGTTCATACTCAGTTTTACATTCACATGTTAAGGTAGTATATCAGGACACATTTGTTTTGCATAAACATATTGCAATATGGGAGAAATAAAAAAAACTTGATTTTCTCGGAATGGTCTAATCTGGATCTAACCCCTTTTGCAAACAAGCTCTTCAAATACTAAAATGGCTCTGTCTAGGTAGGGCTCCACTGTATCACCCATATATACACAAAATGACTGAAATTAATCATCATACAATCATGTATTGACTTTCGACTAATACTAATTAATAACCATAGCAAGTGAGAGGAAGAGGACTCAGTCAAAGCTCTATATAAAAGAAAGTGTCCATTTGTTAAAATGAGAGCTTAACCCTAACCCTAACCTTCTTCTTTGCTATTCTATATTCCACCAAAACAAATAAAGGATTGAATTCTATTCGAATGATCTAAAATGTTAGACATAAGAATAACAAAGTAATACACCTATCATGCCTGTTCCCAGTATCCACACCAAATATATAATTAAAATCAGAATATACTGTAATCTCATTAATCATATCACCCATACAATCAGAAAGCTTTTTCCAAATGGGAGCAACTACTGTAAAATCACAAAATATATGTTTCAGGGTTTCAGGCAATTTCTTACAAAAATAACACAGTGGAGAATCATTTCTTCCAATTGTATATACAAATGAAATTTTTGCAGTATTTTAGTTGTGTGGTTCATATATACTCAGCGTTGTGTTAAGTTGTATAATATGTCACGTCTTTCATATAGTACACAGGGTTGTGTTAAATTAGGTTGTGTGTAAGAAAATACTCAACTTAACACTAAATGATTCACACAACTGACAATAGTACACAGCTTGACACATATAATTTGCAGTGTATGCACATATAATTTGCAGTGTATTATGTTTACCCTTTTAAAGTGCATTAGACTATTCTGATTATGTCTATATGTCTATATTCTCGCAAGGAATCAAAATCTACACAGATTATGTCAAGTTATTTATCATAAATTACATTAGTAATTTTCGTGAATTCTAAGATTTATAATTATAAATAGAAATAGAAATAGAAATATATCCACCAATGCATACAAATACAATTAAGCGACATTATCACTATGTATTTATGTTTTCCTCTTGTTATCAATGTTAAAAGTGTTTTGAATCCAGTGAATTTGATTGAGCTATACTTTCGCATTTCACGAGAGACTAAAATGAATGTGTAAAAATCCCTCCTATCATCTACTACGCCACCCATGTGAGCATTGCATTTAATCATTATTATAATAATTTAACCTTTGAACCGACGCGTAGACGTACACATGAACGTTTACAATAGCTTGTTCATCGTATCCATGGATTGTGTATTGTGCGTTCCTATTTTATTTTTCAAACCCGCCATCCGTGAAATGATAATAAACCGTCTCGCTGGCTTTGTGGGAATCCCATTTATGTATATTTAGTAACATAAAACCGTGCAATTGCCGAGCGTTTAGGCATTATCAAGTACACACAATTTGCACAACCAGAATACAAATGCAAAATTTCGTTATTATAATACAAATCTGCAATCATAGGCGCCGGAAGTGGGGGAGGGGGGGGGCAGGGGGGCGGCCGCCTGCTATATGTACCTTTGGCTACAACTGAATTGTTACATTTCAAAGCAGTTTTTGTCAAAAGATAAGTTATGATATATTCGTTCACATGATCATGATGGTCGCCGACAAAAGCGTATATACTTACATATTTTTTTTTTTTTTTTTTTTTTTTTTTTTGTAAGGGGGGGGGGGGGAGGGGTGTCCCAACACTGCTTTTTAGCTCGTATAGTTGGTTCCGAATTGTTCTCCAATTTTTTGATTAAAAATAAATATGAAAATGCCCCTGATTTAAATATTTTACTCTAAGTTTAGTGTAATAATGTTCATATTGATGGATATTTTTCTCCACGTTCAAGCATATACTAGTGGAAAGTGACTAGAAAAAGACAAGAATGTATTCAATGCAATGAGCGAACATTGGGCTTTGCACGGGAATTGAAGCCGGTTTGATAAACGGAATGTCTTTGATACAATCAGAGCAAGGCTATTTTCCTTGCTTATAAAGTTATTTTTTCTATGAAATTTGTTGGGAATGAACGGGACACATTATACACTCAGTAATTCAAAGAATATTTTGTGATCACACCTTCTTTCGTGTATATGATTTCATGAATCATGCCTATACCATTCGATGTTCAACTTTTCCTCGTCTTTGCTTTTCCCTTTCGCTCTCAACAAAATATCACGTTCATTTTAGCTAGCAATTTGGAATCTGAAGGTTTTGCATTCATCTATCTGTTTTAATTTCTTCCAAATACAATCTATGATGATAAAAAATCAATCGTAGATAGATTAAATAGTTTGTATAATTGCATGAACCAACACTTATAATATATATTGATGGCAAACTAAGTGTCCACTAACTCCATTTTTACCGAGAGACTGCCAGCGAAAGACTCACGAAATATTATGTTGAATTTAACAAAGCTACGATACCTGCCAAAACATGGACGTACGATAGTCAAACATGCGTCCATTGCCCTATTATGGACGTTATTCCGACGCATGTTACGCTGTTTGAGCTGGATATTTTACATGATGTTGCTTGCTCTGCGCTTGCTGCAGACCGACTACGTAGTACAGACCAAGCAGTTACACCAGGCGTTACGGCGCTGGTAAGTGGTAGCCAGTTCGTAACGCCTCGCGTCAGCTATTGTGACTCTGTGGTGCATTTAAAGTGCTTGACTAATGCACATTAAAGGGACGTTCCCTCTTTTGTAAGTCAAATTTCAAAAGTTGCGAAGTTATTGTCTTATATGAAAGAAAATGTCATTTAACAGCATGCCTGAACAAAATTAGGGCTTGAAATCTCTTTTTCGTGGAGTTATAGACCTAAAACTAATAAAACAACAACCAACAGTTAATTGTGCATTTACGTGTATTCACCCAGTGAGGAAGTTCGTACACGGATTCCACGAAGTACCACAACGCTATGCGTGTCCACTACGTGACCCGCGCTAGCTACGGGACCCGCACACAAATAACAATAGCATGACCAAATTCTAAACAAAATAACCAAATCTCGCTTAAACTGACTACATGTAATTACATATTCTTCATTTTTGAGATTTTTCCCGTGACATACCTTTACAAATGTCGGATTCACAATACCTTTACAAGAATAAGTACAATTTTGTTGTAATATTATGCTAAATCAGTTAAACTCTTTTATTGACCGATATGTACTTTGATGGAGGGACGCATTCGTTTTTTATTCGTAGAATCCAAATTACAGGGCTGTTCGATCTGATTTTGTATGTGTGTGTTACATGGAAACTGTTCAGACGTTTTGTAAAAGAGGGACTGTCCCTTTAACATATTTTATCAAGGCGATTGCTCCATTATTAACTCATCAAATGATGATTTTGTTCTTGTTGTATCTGTTGCGATGTCTTTGTTACAAATTAATATATATTTAGATATTTTTGGAGACGAGCGTCGCAGCGCCAGTTTACTTATTGTGAGCACACTAGCGTACGGTGTGACTTAACAATGTAGCGACTGACATGATTACAAGAATTGAAGTTAGCATTTAAATCAGGCGTAGGGCATTCTCTCTGCATTGGAATGATATCACACAAAACAAGATCACAAACAATACTAGGTTTTTCAATCCACACTTTAGTCTCAGGATAGTTAATCAGGGCTACCAGAATACCAAAGAGTCAATTGCACACTTAGCCTAGATGTGCGGAATGAAGTGTGGATTAGTAGAATGTTATGAGTTTATTCCAGCTTAAGGTGACTAGAAAAATACCGGTCCTTGTGACACTTTGGTGAAATGCTTTCATTTTGAAGAGTAACTGTGCTCAGTCAGCCATGGCGTGATGTATATCTGAATGTTTTGCACAAAATACATAATAGAAGAGTTAAGTTCCAAAAAGACGCCTAATCCACATTACATAATGTAGTTAACAATATCAGCACATTAATAATCTACGTAGCTATATAAACATTCAAATTTATGAACAAATACACAATTAAAATGAAAACATGAGACGTTCCATTTCACATTCCCATAGACATGCGTACAAAGTTTGACAAAAAACCTGCATTTCTCAAAAGTAGAAAAGGTGGATTTAGTACCTTTTGGAATTAAGCTGTTATATGTCATATTATTTGAATCGAGGCAGAATTAAAAAAAAAAAAAATCCTATTCAAGTATGTATTATTACGTATTTAGGGGGACTTATGTATTGTGTTGTATTGAGAACAAGCCGATAATGATATGAATGATATTCAAATTAGGATTCCTCACCCTCCATGCTCAAGTCTAGGTGACGTGAGTTAGCTTCACCATGCAACATGAATGTAATTCTACAGTGGCAGTTGGAGTCATACTGCTATGTGTAGTTATCTAGTGCATAAACATACGTATAGTGCATATAGGCATACATATGTTCCATTGTTGTTGTTTTGGGGTGTTGCACTTGGAAACATATCTTATTTGACTAACATACCCGAAATAAAAAGGAATATAATAGCGCCACTTGTAGACACATCAATGACTGCCAGGAATAATTAGCAAACGGAAAATCATATCGGAATTGCTTGTTGTCATCCCCGGACAAAATGGCGGACCAAGGGTTGGCGAACCTTCTTCTCATGTTCTCCATTCTCCTAACAGGTTAGTGCGATAGGCCTTCGTAACTAAACGTTTCATTTTATTCCGTGGGTTTCTTTCGTACTGTGATAGACTGAATGTATGGTCTACATTGATTTGTATTTTAGCTATAGAACCGTATAAACGTTGCATTCGTATACGAACACAATCAGTATTACTGCACAGACATGACAAAGATGCATTTTGCTTGAAATCGAATTGAACCTGAATATACACAGTATAAATGTGACCTCACACCACAAAACAACCGTTATGTCGCTGTGGCAGTTTCTCTTTTATCAGCTAAAATAGTCATTTTTCCTTCAAAATATGAGATTAAGGATTTTGATATTTCCTGAAAATGCATATCTTTATCTACATTCTGTGAAATCTTGAGCATCGGAAATCATGATATTTTTAAGCGCCCCGTTTCTCCCTTTTTTACGATTCGGCCAAATTCAAAATCTATGACGTTAATTTTGGATGGGCTTTGCCTAGTCAAAATATGATCAATTATACACCATTTTAAAGGTGATGACTTATATTTCAATGTTATGATAATCAGTATAATCGGTTTTCCTGACTTATTGGTGTAAGATCACAAATGATACCGAATAAATGTAGTCAAACCATTTAAATTTAGGCTATGAATGATACAAAATATTTACAACAAGAAATCAAGTATGGACAATTCATCGGTTTTTCGTGGTGTATGTACAGTCATCGTGAATTATAACTAGAATTAAATTTATTTGTAAAATTTGACATAATAAGGGAATATAACAAAAATATATAAAGTGTTGTTTTTGGTGAGTATGCCTGCTAATCATATTTATATAGTATTTAGAAATCATTTTTGTTTAGGTATGAGAAGTTTTGTATACAAACAAATGCGGGGTGCATTATTGCTCATGCATAGCTATGTATGATATATGTAGTTTGCTACGGTGGGTTTTAATTAACAAAAAACAATGTCAGTTAAATAGGGGCAGATGGTAGTATTGAAAACGATGCATCTCTCTTGTATGGAGAAAATCTAAGAAAGACATTGCAAAAAAATGTTTGATGTGGTATTTAAATAATGTTTAAATATTCGAGCACTTTATAATGACCATTAATTATTGCATGTAACAAAGCGTATGAGGCCTTTTGTAAGTAACTACAGTATAAAGAGTGTTAATTTGTATTTGACTCTAATTTCACCAGATTAAAATACCAAATTTAAGATAAGACATTATAAGTGATTTGCATAATTTACAGACTAATATCGACAGATGTACAAGAGACTCAACTTTATATTTCGAACCTGGGCATTGTAATACTTTGCTTTATATGCAAATTATTAGTGGGCATTCCATCATCAGAGATTACGAGATGCAAACAAAGACAATAACAAATTTTACATAATGAGGATTGAAAATAACATACCATAAAATGTTGTTTTTAAATACTAATTTTTGATCTCAATTAGTGATATTGTATCTGTATAAACAATACTTCAAATGGTGTTACATCACTTTATGTGAGAAATTAGCATTGTCATTGGCATAGGTGGTTTATTAAAACTTGTCAGATTAATTAACTAAATCATGTCTCTGTTTATATAAATAAGGACCTAGAATAGACAAAATAAATAGATTATGTTTCTTAAAATGTCGTAATATTCACCAAGTGTTGGTTGATAGATAACTGTTATAACAGAATAAGGTTATTGTTTTTTTTATTTATAATTCCACTGTATGCTCCCACACATATATATACACTTGTTTTATATATAATAGATCATAACATCAAATTATCAGCATGAAATAAGTATTTGAAAACATTTGTGTTGGTCAAATGATCATTCTAAACTGTTGAAATGCTTTAACAAATGGCTTATGGCTCATTCCATGTCAAATCACACAATGGATTTCATCGCACCTCCTTCAAATGTGTTCATATTTGAAATATATGAAATTTCAGCCTTTTAAAGCACAAAATTTGTTAAGTTTTAGCCCAATCCGCTCAACGGTTTTGAGCTATGGTAAATTCTTATGGGGGTTTGTAAGAAATGGGCGTGGGCACCATTTTTCATGCTGGGTCAATTTAATTTGTCATTTAATTTGTCATGGGACTGGGGATGTTATATGCAATCCATTTATGCCATTTGTTTTTATGCATGAGTGATTTTGAATACAATAACATTTGACCTTGAACTTTCACCTTCCGCTTAAACCCATGGTGAATATTTACTTTGGAGAATCTGTTTGGCTTAAATCTTTGCTTAATGTGATTTTTTTCTAAAGCCTTGTTTTAAAAGGATGGTTGAGTTCCGGTAAAGAGAGAACAGTTTTGGTAAAACTTAATTTTAGTAAATCGAACTTGCACCATTACATAACAAACTATTAGTTATAACTCCATCATGCTCGAAAGGAATATAAAATTACAAATGACTAAGTAAAAAGCCTGTTATCATTCAAAAAGAGCCGTTCAAACTCGAAAGGGCGCTCTCTTAATACTCATCGGTTTCAACCATTTTTAATTAAATATTGTGCATAAGATGTTTCGTTGAAATAGTGATTAGATAATCAGCAACTATTTAAAAACCTCTTTTGTAAATTTTTTAAAAGAGGAAGCATTTTTTAAATTTGTTCAGCGGCTGGTTCAAAATGATTGAATAATTGTGGGGAATAATTGTATTACAAATGGTTATAGATATGTCAGCCATTTCTGAACCGATCTTCATCAAATAAATAAATTTATTCTGTCATTAAAATTGTATGCTCTTTCGAATTTGACACTTAGTTTGGATTTGGATTCTATCAATGAAAAAAACGAATGCGTCCCTCAATCAAACTATATATCGTTCAATAAAGGAGTTTAACTGATTTAGCATAATATTACAACAATATTGTTCTTATTCTTGTAAAGGTATAATTGTGAAGTCGACATTTGTAAAGGTTTGTCACGGAAAAAGATATCAAAAATGAAGAATATATTATTGTTACATGTAGTCAGTTTAAGCAAGGTTGGGCTATTTTGTCTGGTATTCGCCCAGCTGCTCTTATCTATGCGCGGGTCACGTAGCTAGCGCGGGTCACGTAGGGTAGGCTATAAATCCACGAAAAAGAGATTCAAGCTCTAATTTGTTCAGGCATGCCGTTAAATGACATTTTCTTTCATAAAAGTCAATAACCTCGCAACTTTTGAAATTTAGCTTGCAAAAGAGGGAATGTCCCTTTAAAAGGTTGAAATTTCATCAGCAAATTCGAAGGAGCTAGGATGAAAATTTTCACTTTTTGGGGGTGATTTGACACGGAATGATCCTTCTTGGGTAAAATTAAAATTTACCTTAGTATCGTTAAATGCAGAATGATCAGTTTAAATTCCTTGCGCGCCGCTGAAATTGGGCCAAGATTATACTGCTTGTTTACCCGTCTCCGCCTGGCTGCGTACATGCGCCTCACGTGATAGCAGCTCGCATGCCATGCGGCTTCAGCTTTTGCATGCAGCGTATACATGCGGTAGAATTGATAATGCGTAGCTGTTTTTTCATCATACTGCAGCTCAAAAAGTAATTTTCCAGTCGTTCTTGTTAACATCTTTACACGAAAGAGGTAGTTTCGTTTTGGTAAGACTGAACTGTATAAACCAAAACCTGCATTATAACATTACTAACTAATAGTTATAACTCCACCATGCTCGAAAGGTATACAAAAATACACACCTTTATAAAAAATGCCTGTTATCATTTAAAAAGAGCCGTTAAAACACAAGAGGGCGCTCTCTAAACGCATTGTTTTCAAAAAAATTTAATACAATATTGTGCATTTGATGTTTTGTTAAAATAATGATTGAATATAGAGATCATTGACAATTATTTAAAAACCTATTTTAATAATTTTTGAACAAGCATTTTTATTTAAATAATAAAAACTTCATCGAGGAAATCTGGGCCCCAACTTTACTCCGATTGGATATATGTATTGATATTTTAGCAGTTTCTGAACCGATTTTGATCAAATAATGTTTATTCTGCCATTAAAATTGTGTGCTCTTTAAATGTTGATACTACGTTTTTCATTACCCCACAAACAACATTATTTTTTGGAAGCGCCTTCTATACCAAAACTGATCTACTCCTTTAACAGATCAGTTTTGGTTTATTTGTTCACATGGTAGGTGATACAAGTATATGTATTTGGTTGTTTTGTGTTTTCCCGATTTCCCGATATTGCTATTAGATTTAAACATAACGATTTTGAATGAAAATAAAACTAAAATCATTCACTTTTCATGATAATTCGTCCCGAATCCTACGTTCAACCTTCACGTAAGAGTTGGTAATGCCATCACTGAACCAGCTGAAGACTAGAGGCAAGGAACTTGGGAGTTATCATGGACAAACACCTAATAATATTATTGGGAAGATTCGCAATTACTTAGATAAACCCACGACCCAAACACTAGTACATTCCCTTGTAACATCTCGTATGGACTCATGTAACTCCCTTCTTAAAGAACTACCTGTGCATCTGAAATACAGAAAGTCCAAAGAGTTAAAAATACTGCGGCAAGGATGGTCGAAGGATCTTCATACAAATCACACATTACTCCCATATTACAAACTCTACATTGGTTAACGATTGAAAAGCGTACTTTGTATAAGATTTTGATTCTCACTTTTAAGATAATGATTGGACAGTCCCCTTCATATTTACGCGAACTAGTACAACGCTACACTCCATCTCGTAATTTGCGTTCACAGGACCAATTGTTCCTTGAAATCCAGCGAAACAAAACAAATTATTATGGGAAAAGATCCTTCGTCGTCCTTGACCCAACTCTTTGGAATAACCTTCCTTTTGAACTTCGCTCTCTAACCTCTGTCTCTTTATTCGCTTCTAGACTTAAAACATACCTCTTCACTCATTAAGTGAATGTAATTTTCTGGTAC
Organism: Echinarachnius parma; assembly: GCA_037951105.1. Lineage (NCBI taxonomy): Eukaryota > Metazoa > Echinodermata > Echinoidea > Clypeasteroida > Echinarachniidae > Echinarachnius > Echinarachnius parma. The sequence goes on from JBAMJV010001434.1 coordinate 166,926, forward strand.
CTTGTAATAGAACCATTCTTAGTAAATGCAATGTGTAAATATTGATTATACTAATGTTATTGTAGATTGCTTGGAATTTTTATAATTTTTCGTTAGATTAGTTTATTATGATTGTAATGATTTACGTTGAATCTTCATATTTTTGTTGAGTTCTGGTACAGTTTTAGTCAAACTGAATCCCAGTAACCAAAACCTGCACCATTACATTACAAACTAATAAGTATAACTCCACCATGCTCAAAAGGAATACAACAAATCATAAACGACTAAGTAAAAAGCCTGTTATCATTAAAAAAAAGAGCTGTTAAATCTAAAGAGGGCGCTTTCAGAAAATGCATTTGTTTAAACCATTTTAAGTAAAATATTGTGCATGTGATGTTTTGTTGAAAGAGTGATTAGATAGAGAGATAATCAACAACTATCTAAAAACCTCTTTTGAACATTTTTGAAAAGAGGAAGCACTTTAAAACGAATTCGAATGGCTGGTTCAAAATTAGTGAATACTTGTTGGGCCCCACATTTATTACAAATTATTTATGGATATTTCAGCCATTTCTGAACCGATTTTGATCAAATAAAGTTTATTCTGCCATTAAAATTGTATGCTCTTTCAAATCTGACACTCAGTTTGTCATTATCTCACAAACAAATTTATTTTGTGTAGCGCCCTTTCTACCAAAACTCAACTATCTCTTTAATATATTGTTGTTTTGTGTAGAGTGTATAACTATTATAATCATTTAATTAATTGTAAAGCGGATTGAGACCTTGTATAACATGCGCTATATGATCACCATTATTATTATTATTATCTCACTGTGATTTTAGATCAAAATACAATGCACATTGGCATTATTTGATGTGTATACTGGGTATACCCAGGGTATACCTTGAGCACAAGTATGTGCTTCGATAATGTGTAGACTCACTGAAATCATAGTACGTTATCGCATAGCATAGCTTTGATCGCATCATCAGGTAAAATGATATATGCAAGTTTATTGTGTGCTATATGACCTTAAAAACATGTGTTAACAGACGCATTTTAGTGAATATTTACAATTTCAATAGCACATTCATTATTGTTTCCATTTTCATATGTGCCATTTCAGGGTTGCATGTTTCAACTGCTGCTCGAATCGGAACAGATCCATCGGTTGAGGTGATAAAGGGGACAAGGACCCTACTGCCATGCGTCATCGGGTTTGATAACGATCCATATGGATTCGTAGTATGGTCGAGAGAACCTGCCCCCGATGGAGAAGATTTCATCATTTCATTCGATTTGGCAGACGATTGGGGCAGGAAGGCAGGCCCCGGGCCTAATAGCGGTCGATTTGACATGGTGGCGGAGAATAACGCAAACTTCCTACTCGTTATGAAGAATCCAAAGATGGAAGACGAGGGCACATACTACTGCAAATTCCAAAACTTGACATCAGGACTGACTTCGTCCAACCAGACTGTCGTTTACGTTATTGGTACGTACGTGGCATGTACGAAATATGAAGTTAATTTGTATTATTCCATGGGTAGATAAACAAATCATGACCAAATAAATTCATACTGTTATCGTGCTATCGGTATTCCGTTATCGTGATCATTAATATGGATGAATGAAAATCATTGATGCCCCATCGTGTGTTTATAAGAACGACAGAAGAAAATCGGTTACAGTCCGTTATTCCGAAGGTTCGTTATTCCGAGGGTTCGTTATTCCGAAGGTTCGCTATTCCTAAAACGAAATCGGGTTCCTTATTCCGAAGGTTCGTTTATCCGAGAAAAACAAATCGGGTTCGTTATTCCGAAGGTTCGTTATTCCGAAGGTTCGTTATTCCGAAGGTTCATTAGTCCAAAAATAAAATAGGGTTCGTTAATCCGAAAATTAAATCGGGTTTCTTATAATACTATAATTTGTGTTTTGTTTATTTAATTTACAGCCTGCATTAAGCATACCCCTCCCCCTTTCCCTCCCTTGGCCAGACCAATCAAACATTTAAGTTTATTTTATCTCTTTATATGAAATTATTGCATTATAACAAACCAAAATTCATTTTCGGATTAATGAACCCGATTTTATTTTAGGAATAGCGAACCTTCGGAATAACGAACCCTCGGAATAACGGACCTTCGGAATACCGAACCTTCGGAATAACGAACCCGATTTTATTTTCGGACTAACGAACCTTCGGAATAATGAACCTGATTTTATTTTAGGAATAGCGAACATTCGGAATAACGAACCCTCGGAATAACGAACCTTCGGAATAACGAACCTACGGAATAAAGAACCTTCGGAATAACGAAGTGCACCCAGAAAATCATGGCCGTGATGCAGAAAGAGATGCAATTTTTTGTAAAGTTGCAATTCATTGTTAGTCAGATCATGTGACTAAATGCGCAAGTCTGATTGGTTAAAGTTCGCAAAATTTCTGACTTAAAATTATGTGTAACTTACAGTCAATTGTATGTCTTTCTGCAATGAGGTCAATGTATTCTTATTATGCCGTAGGCTGTAATTATATCATAGTATTAGGTATGCAGGACTGTGAGCCTTTATATACAAACGCGATATAAGGAAAAAAATATTTTTTAAGTAATTAACCATGTTAACTGAAAGCAAACATAATACAAATGTTTACAACTTTACGCTGCATCAAAACTCCATGAGAATACGATGAAACAAATAATACCAATGATACTAAAGCAATGGTTATGACGCGTTTGACACCAAGGCTTATAACGATGAACTTAGGACCATACACATTTCCTTTAGTACATGTATCCTATTTTGTTCAGATACAATAACACATGCCTGTGCAAACTTTTAGTAGCTTAGCGTCGTCTTCTTATTCATTTGTTTTTTAATGCAATATTCAAAAAGTTGTTTTGGGCAGACGAGCATGCATTTATACATATTATCAATTAACAACGAAGTAATAAGTGACATTGTTGAAATACATAGATAATCTGAAAACAAGCCTCCGGTATATTATTATGAAATATGCATAAGTTGAATTTATATCTCAAATGATAATAGTGCAAAGCACATCAATGTATAAGATAGCCCGAAAGACAGTGACAACGGGTGCGGTTCGTTATTCCGAAGGTTCGTTATTCCGAAGGTTCGTTATTCCGAAGGTTCGTTATTCCGAACACGCAAATTTCCTATACCTGAGTGTTCGTTAATCCGAAAATGAAATAGGGTTCGTTAATTCGAACATTTGTTGCATTATTCCGAAGGTTCGTTATTCCGAAGGTTCGTTATTCCGAAGGTTCGTTATTCCGAAGGTTCGTTATTCCGAAGGTTCGTTATTCCGAAGGTTCGTTATTCCGAAGGTTCTTTATTCCGAAGGTTCGTTATTCCGAAGTTTCGTTATTCCTAAAATGAAATCGGGTTCGTTATTCCGAAGGTTCGTTATTCCGAAGGTTCGTTATTCCGAAGGTTCGCTATTCCTAAAATGAAATCGGGTTCGTTATTCCGAAGGTTCGTTAGTCCTAAAATGAAATAGGGTTCGTTAATCCGAAAATGAAATAGGGTGTGTGTGCGTGTGTTTGTGTTTGTGTGTGTGTGTGTGTGTGTGTGTGTGTGTGTGTGTGTGTGTGTGTGTGTGCGCATGTTAGATACTAACACAAAACAGACTTGTAGTTATTTGCAACTGGTTGACATAAAAGATAAATAATGTGCTCACACTGTCTGAAAATCTATACTCTTTCATTCACTATGTTATTAAAAAATAAGGAGTACATGGGGA
>JBAMJV010001435.1:0-65000 GCA_037951105.1 Echinarachnius parma
TCAGGCTAGAGTCAGTTTCCCTCAGTCGGAGCCGACTCAACATGTCGAATCGGCCTCGAATGACCTCCGACTGGCTCTTGACTGGCAAAACCGGAGTCCTGGGGCAACGCATACTGAGTTAATCAGGCTGAAAACCAGTCGGATCGGGTCGAGTCGGCTCTGTCTGCGCCGGGCTTTACTCTCAGACTTTCCTCCGTAGAGTCAAGTAAATGAAACCCATTCAAACATACGTACCTATGAATATGAGAAAGGTTGATGGCGCTATAGCGTTGACGAGATAGCCCGCCAATAATGAAATCATCCCACAATGCAACATCCACATGTCTGTAAGGCAGTAGCTGAGAAGCTTGACCGCGGCCAGTACACCTAGAGGACAAATATGATAATTAAAATCGATTCAAGTGTGTAAAATGTTCACCTAGAGCTAATATATTATAACATAAATCCATAAAAAGATGTCAACTATGCAAACATAGAAATAAAATATGATAATACAAATCGATTAAAATGTGTTAAAGCCCAAGTCCAGTTTGATTCGGGAAAGTAGCCGAATACATCTATATTGATCAATATTGTTGAATATGTATTGAAATAGGGCTTGTGTGGTAAAATCCGAACCTATATCGTTAAATACAGAAATATCGGAAGAAATCCAATATCCAACTGTGAAATTCATAAATCCTCCGCCCGTTCAGACCTGTCAGCGCCGCTAGCGCTGGGGGAGATATCGACAAGCTAGGGACAAGCCCGTACAGCGCGACACCTCGTGTACACCTCGTGGTCGTAATACACGCAGCGTATGAGCGATCCCGCGTTGACGATATCTATCCGGCCCTAGATCAATTTATAATTTTGCAAATATATCTATTAGTAGGCGGTTTTTTTGGCCAAATTTGGATAATCCTATATTAGTACAATTATATTCTTTCACTTTATGGGTAATAAGAGCTTCCATTTCATTTTTTTGAGAGGGGGGCGTTTCCAAAACTGGCCTTTACCTTTAAATGTGCACCTTGAGATAAACTTATACTAAACATCGATCAAAGGTATAAACTATTTAACGAGAGGTAAAATATGATAACATAAATTAAGTATATCCATAAAAAGATGTTAACTACACATAGAGATACATAATTATGACACAATTAATCGATTAGTATATTGGTGTAAAAAGTGCACCTAGAGATAAAATATAATAAGAACAAATCTGTTTCAAACATACATAGGGAAACTGACAAGAAATGCGGTATGTAATATTAAAAACAATGAACAAAGAATAAAGTGTTTCCCCAGGAGTCGAAAACGGGACCTCCGGATTGCTAGACCGGTGCTCTATCAACTGAGCTAGCAAGCCCTTGTGCTGGTTGTACTCCCCCCTTCGGATTTTTCTTATATAATAGCTTCTGACACGGACGCATCGAAAAAGGTTTTCGACCATCGCCACCACCACCACCACCATTATCATCATCATCAGCGTCGTCGTCGTTTTCATCATCGTCAATATCGTCAACATCATCACCATCATCGTCGTCATCGTCAATATCGGCATCGGCATCGTCATCATCATCATCATCATCATCACCATCCCCACCATCATCATCATCATCGTCGTCGTCGTCTTCATCATCATCAGTATCGTCATCGTCATCATCACCACCATCATCGTCGTCATCGTCATCATCATCATCGTCATCATCATCATCATCATCATCATCACCATCCCCACCACCACCATCATCACCATCATCATCATCATCATCGAGTCGGTATATATCTTGGAATGTCTGCAAAATGTATACGGTAGTGACAATCGGTAAATCATCATCACCACCAGTGGCGTAATGAGCAAAAACTTTTGGGGGGGCAGAACCAAATCAGTATCACCACCGGATATTGCGAGGGAGCGAAGCGACCAAGCTCGAAGGAGGGGCGGATCTAGCTTTTTTTTTGCTAAGGGGGGGGGGGGGTGACCCAATGACGATGCGGAGCATCGTCCACGAGGCGCGAAGCGGCGATTTTTTTTGCTATTTTGAACCCTCGTAAGTGATGTCTTTTTGCTAAGGGGGGTTTGAACCAATGACGATGCGGAGCATCGTCCACGAGCCGCGAAGCGGCGATTTTTTTGTTGCTATTTTGACCCCCCGTAAGTGATGTTTTCCACATCACAAATTTAACTTGGCAGCACAAGGGGAGGGGTTTAAACCCCCTAAACCCCCCCCCCCCCCCCGTAGATCCGCCACTGCGAAGGAGCGAAGCGACTGAGCGGGGGTGGGGTGGGAGGGGGGTGTCCCCCCTCTCACGGTAGGGAGCTTTTGCATTTTTTGGACTTGAAACTGTGCAATCTGTTCCATACATGTACCTGGAAAGGAAATTCTGACTTGACGACATTTAGTATAATGTGCGTTGCCGGGGGGGGGGGGGGGGGTACTCAGATTATAGTCGGACGGGGTTGTGCGGCTGAGACATCCCAACCCTTACCCACATCCAAGGGTCCTTTTGCTGTAAATAGGTACTCATGTGTATGTTTTTTTTTTTTTAATGGACCCACGTCTAAGGATTTTTTGTGAAAAATGGACCCATGTCTGAGGATTTCGAACTTTAAATATTACATTTTTTAGCTGTAATATAATACAATGGCCAATCATTTTGCATTTTTTGGATACATTTTTGTATTATTAGTGAACTGTACCATACTACAGGGGCGGCGCCAGGGTATTTTCCTAGGGAGGGCGAAAGTGTAAAAAATTGAGGGTGCGAAGCGACCGAGTGGGGGGAGGGCAAATTTTACACTAGAATGGAGCTATCTGGTGCACATCGGAGGTGAATGCGAGCGAGCGGAGCGAGCTTTACAATTTTAGCAATTTCACAGCGAGAACATTGCCATTTGTTTCAATATTATTGTATGGGTATATTCGTTTTTATTACTTATGATATGGCGTTATGAAGGGTAATATATAAACACTCGAGGTTGTGAAATATCATTTATGCGAGCGAGCGGAGCGAGCTTGAAATTTTTAGCAATTTCACATCGGAACATTTTTTGTTCCAATATTATTGTATAGGTATCTTCGTTTTTACAATATGGCGTTATGAAGGGTAACATATAAACACCCGAGGTTGTGAAATATCATGTATGCGAGCGAGCGGAGCGAGCTTGAAAATTTTAGCAATTTCACAGCGGAAAATTGTCATTTGTTTCAATATTGTATGGGTATATTCGTTTTATTACTTATGATATGGCGTTATATAACACCCGAGGTTGTAAAATATTATGTATGCGAGCGAGCGGAGCGAGCTTGAAAATTTTAGCAATTTCACATCGGGAAATTGTCGTTTGTTTCAATATTGTATAGGTATATTCGTTGTATTACTTATGATAGGGCGTTATATAACACCCGAGGTTGTGAAATACCATGTATGCGAGCGAGCGGAGCGACCTTGAAAATTTTAGCAATTTCACATCGGCAAATCCCAAAATCCCGGAACAATGAGGGAGAAAAGAGGGGAAAGGAATAAATGAAAAAAGGGACCCATGTCTAAGGATTTTTAAAATGAAAATGGGACCCATGTCTAAGGATCTTTCTTGTAAAAGTCACCCTTCCCAGCGGCACATCCCCGTATACCCAATATACGTGAGTACCCGCCCCCGGGGTGCGTTAGTGCGTCATCATCGTCATGATTCTTAACCAGAAGAGGTTATGATTGATTCGTGAAGAAAAACAAAAATGCACCCCCAAAATAATATTCGCAAAGTGACATATTCAGTTCAAACAGTGCATCAAACGCATTATTTTATGACAAAACATATATTGTATTCCAGACGTATACAAGACCGATTCCCGAGGGAGCGAAACGATAACCGAGATGGGGAAGGGTGATGGGAGGGTGTGATGGTAGGTGGGTGCACGGTAAAGGTGCTTTTGCAATGTTTTAATTGAAATTATGCAATCTGGTGCATACTTGGGAAGGAAATTTGACTTGACATGAAGTAAGATCTGAGTTTTCTTGTCTAAAGAAATACTCTTTTCTTTCAATCACTTTTATCGAATGAGATAAAAGCCAATGTTTGAATTTATTTGGGGGGTCAAGCGCCCCCCATGACCCCCCACCAGTACGCCAGTGATCACCGCTATACATTATTATGAGTGGAAGGTTTCAGATTAATTTACCGAGGACGGACAGAATGTTTGAGGCGGCGTTGTAGTAACCGACGACATCGGGCCCCCAGCAGAACGGCGGGCCGAGCCCGTAGGTGACCACGATCGTGCTTCCGTTGATGACGGTGTTGAAGAAGAGTTCGGATGCGACCAGGGCGACGAGCTTCCATCGTCGTCCGTTGACGTTAACCGCCGCGAGTCTGTAGATCTCTCGGAAGATGTCTGCGAAATAAATACGGCAGTGAAAATCGGAAAATGGCATTGATGTAAAATGAAGGGAAATACTGATGAAACTGCTTATCAACTATAATAACGTCTGTGTAATAAAACGAGAGTCAATAAGGGCCTAAATTATCGATCCTAGCAGAATCTTCTTCACGGGCAAAAAATGGAAAAGATTCTGCTATAACAGGATAAAAAATGTAGGCCCTATAGATTACCATTGATATCGTACAATAATGAATTATACTTACATAACATTAAAAGACCGTTAGGAATTTCCATTACCTCATCATCACCCTTACCATAATATGGTTGTATGGTTTTAGAATAAATTTCCATTGATGGTATACAATGGACAGGTTGAAAATATAATAGACAAGCGAACATTAATTACTACACTGCCTAATTACATTATGCAGTAAAGGTTCGAATAACAAGTGAAATTTTAAGGGGGATTCATTACAATATTAAAATTGTACAACGAACATCAACATCATTCATTTTTATTTGTCATGGCATAAATAATGAAAACAAATTTGGGGGAAAGGACGTTTTTTGTTAACGTATATAATATGATAACACATCTGGGCAGACACGTTTCAAACTTGATATTATATTTGATTATGTAGCCTATTGTTTCATCCTTTTAAAAATGTTCAACTATAAAAGAGTAACGATACAGTTTTATTTGCATACCCTTCATGTATTCAGTGAACGTTTCATCCACTTGCTCGTCCACCGTTTCGGGCGTTGTCCATGGCACCGCGGCGTATATCAACCCCGGTATGACCACGCCCAATGAGACGGCGAAAGCCACGCCCATCCCGAAATGCTCTATGAGGAGCCCGTTGATTGGTTGGATCACGCCGTAGCCAAATATGAATGAGGATTCTGCAATGACAATGCGCCAAGTTCGATGCTCCTCATCGGTTATGTCCGCTATGTACGCGGCTGCCGTGCCTAGTATTAGACCGGAACCGCCTGTTAGCGAGAGGGGGTCAGCGAAAAATTAATGAGGTTTATTTTATACAGTTTAGTAATTTTGGCGTTGATATGATTATGGATCTAAACCCCGTAATAAATCGAACAGTAATAATATTGGCCTATCTATAGTATTATCTTTATTCAATGTACATGCAGCGGCGTAGAAACAATAGAAAACATAAGGGGATATTTTTTGAAGAAAAAAAAAGAAATACATAAGGTGTGCCCCCCCCCCCCCCCAAATAATTGTGCATGTAATAACATACAATCAGTACCCTTAAAGGGATCTAGTAACATTGTCCAAATACTCCAAACCTACTTAGAACTCTAGCAGTTCTCTCATACCTTGTTGTATTCGTATTGATAATAGAAGCATGGGACAGGTTTCAGTTTTTTTTAATTTCCCTTTCGATAAAAAGATAATGTACGATTGAAGTACTGGATAGTCATAACCGTGTACAAAGTGAGTAACAGTAAATAGTGAATATCACTTTGCATTTTTGCTCATTACTCGGTCATACAACATCCATTCAACGTGAAATGTTCACACATTACTCAGTGGATATATAAGATCACAGCCATACACATTGTGTCAACTGTGCATCACTTTTTGCACACGTCAACAAAGTTACTAGATCCCTTTAAAGGGACTTAGTAACATTGTCCAAATCCTCAAAGTAAAATTTTAATTCTAGCGGTTCCCTCATACCTTGTTGTATTCGTATTAACAATAAAATCATGGGACCGGTTTTGTTTTTTCAAATTTCCTTTTCGTTACAAAGATATGTACGATTGAAGTATTCAGATAAGAACAACTCAGGTGGAGTTTTGAAACCGTGTACAATGTGAGTGCAGTGAATATCAGTTTGCATTTTCGCTCATTACTTGGCCATGCAATGTCCATTTGACTTGAAATTTTCACACAATACCCTGTGGACATATGAGATAACAATAATATACATTGCATCAACCCTTCATCACTTTTTGCACATGTCAACAAAGTTACTAGATCCCTTTAAAGGTTTCACATGATTTATTTGTATGTAAAGTTTTTCTAAAATCATGATTTGAATTATCAAAGTTGTGCATTTCGCCAATAAAGTCTTCTTTTAAAGGGATCTAGTAACTCTGTTGACATGTGCAAAAATGATTAATGGTTGGTACAATGTATATTGTTGTTATCTGATATGTCCACAGGGTATTGTGTGAAAATTTCAAGTCAAATGGACGTTATATGGCCGAGTAATGAGCAAAAATGCAAAGTGATGTTCACTAACTCATTGCATGAGATAACAACAATATACATTGCATCAACCCTTCATCACTTTTTGCACATGTCAACAAAGTTACTAGATCCCTTTAAAAGGCCAGCCTATACATAATAGTGTAATAGAAATCCATAAAACGGCTGAATTGTTGCGGAAACTGTTTTAGTTCCCATGGCAACGCCATTGGCCGGATGTGATTTGTTTCTCGAAGGTCCCGTGTAAAGTTCGTTTATGAACAAAGAAGACGACACGTGCCACAGGAAATACGTTTTGGCTCGCGACGCGGGTATTTCCCAGTATAACAACAAATGAATCAACGATTTCATTTAAAGGTAGTAGGCCTATCTCTTCGTTGTCGGGCATCACCAAACTCAGTATAAAAAATATATACAATTCATGAACCACACGGATCCTAATATATTCAGTTGGTGAAATTGGAAGTTTTCTGCTTATTTTGGGGTTCAACGAATCTATGTTATGGATAATTCTTACACGCTCTCGAGAAGGAAAAAACACCCTGTTATACAGCAGCAGAAGTCTAATGACTTAATTAATGATTCGGCATACATATCAAGTAAAAACACTTAGGTTTGTGGCCGCTGGACCAATATCTTATTTGAGACGAAACCTGATATCAGCATGTAAATGTCGCTGGATAATTTGTCAAAGAATCCGTTTAGAAAGGTGATATTTTTGGAGATTATTTTCCCAAATAGGTTTACACAATGTACGCCAAAGAGACACTATTTGATATTTAGTTGATTATTGAAAGGAAACAGCTAAACAAATCCAAGACCATTCCATCCATATAACTCGGGCATGCATTTATCCTAGAATATGCAAATAACAGTAAATATTTCTTTGCATCATGAATTGGTCGTGTCTAAATTACCTGCGATTCCTTGAAGCGCGTCAGCAATGAACGCCCACCACAGTGGCAGATGCGCGTAGAACAGCGCCACATAGATAGCTGACTGGATGATCACGCCTATCAGAGGGACGACAAGTCCTATCCTCCTTCCTGCGCGATCGCTCAACGAGCCGACGAGAATCGTCGTAAAAATCGCGGGAAAAGTGCTAAGCGCGTTCAGAATAAGCGCGTAAAGCGAGAGCTCCGATTGGATAGCGTCCTCCACAGCGCTGTCATTTCCAACCGACGCGAAGCATAGCGATGACGTCACGTTCGCGTCCGTTGATTGGTTGTACCGGTCGACGGCGATCCGTTCTCGCAGGTACTGGATGCGCGTCGCGACGAGCCCCGCGTTAGACATGGCGCCTAGCCATAGGATTGGTTCGATGGTGATCCATCTTGCGCGCGCGATCTCCCGTCCGGACTTCTGCACGCTCTGCACGTCGACGGACACGGAGTTGATGTCGAGACTCGAGGTGAACGAATCGCGCCTCGTTTGCATGATGATGATGGTGTGGAAGATTTCAAGATTTTGAGTTTCAGTTGGCGCAAAATTGCACTAATTAAACTACAACATACACAATGCACTGCATCGGTGCGATCACAGTTTAATACACCATGACGACATCAAGTTGATTATTATCTTATCTTATCATGACTCGATGGCATATTGAAATACGGCGGTCATCTTCGCTGAATATGTTACCATTGAAAATGTTGAATACCTATACAAAAATATTTTGTATACAAATGTGTCTATAGTTCGGGTAATTGTGATCGAGATTCACTTCCATGCTTTACGTGTTGTAACATGCGATCATCGCTTCAAAATTATGTCGTATAACTCCGATTGCCATTATTGGCATGGTCCATTATTGTAGGGGATCATTCACTCGTAAATGAGAGAACCTGATCGATGGCCTATATCATATCTTGTAAACATTATCAACTGAATGCAACATTATGGCAGCTTGTTATGGTATAAATCCGTTGTAAAAACAAACACACACATAGCAAGTCGTTCCAAGTATAGTTTCTGTATTTCGAAATTTCGAAATTTCAAACAACACTACAACTAGTACTTTTCAGTAGCGGTAATTCTATCATTCTGCATGTAATACGGAACTTCTATTTATGCTCTACAGGAAGTTACCAGGAAAACCAACATCGAAATTCTCAAACATTTATGGATGACTAGACTAGATCATGTTTGATTTCCTTTAAAGAAAAACAAGTTGAGCACTTATGTTACCAAGTATCACACTAACTAAAATGTTATTGTTTTGTCGGGTCAATTGCATGCGTTCAAATTTATATATATTCATATATTTAAAGTGCTAATCTGCTAATTTATTAACGAAACGCACATAACATTCTATGATACCAGTTTCAGCCCGTCTTTTTAACCCTTTTTAGGGTCATTTAATAAGTATTTTTTTTAAATAGGTCGTACAAGGCTACTGGATATCGACATAAAATCTACCGGCACAGAATTAAAGTAAATATAACTATGATGAAGACATTCCCTGCGCGAACTGATGTCCACTATTCGCATCGCGTAAATAAATGGATAGTTCTGTAATAGTACTGTAATTGGTTAAGAGGGTGCTTCAAAAACTAAAATTTATGTGAGATATTTAAAAACTAAGTGTAATGTTTGAAGAAAAAAAACACATTTTAACGACAGAATATATTTGTTTGATCATAATCGGTTCAGAAGCATATGAAATATCCATTAATATATCTGGCTGGAATAAAACATTTTGGCCCAACATTAATATATAAATAATCTAAGAAAATATTTGTAAGTCCTACGCATTTTTGTATAAATATACCAAAGTAGCTATTAAATTGCTTTGGGTGATCTCTTTATTAAATAACGATTTTAACCAAACATCACATTCAAGGTCCTTCAAGTTACTAAAATTCAGTTATTGGAACAAGAACTGTACTATCCCTTTAAATTTAGTCGAGAGCAACGGGTTATTGGAACATAAAATGTACCTGCAATAGTTATACTCTAACGCTTCTGTGTGGTATGTCTTGTTTGCCCGTGACAGGTGAACCAACATTGGTAGCATTGCATGTTGTGTGTGTGTGTGTGTGTGTGTGTGGGTGTGTGTGTGTGTGTGTGTGTGTGTGTGTGTGTGTGTGTGTGTGTGCGTGTGTGTGCGGTTCGATTAATAGAGGATATATTATTTTATTCTAAACATTCATTGGAGCAGATGATATGACCATTGTTTTGAAAGATTTAGACTCCATAAGAAGGTTGCAATATATATTTGAAGAATTTGAAGGAAACTGGGAAACCAGATGGGCCTTTATTTGGACATTTTGTTAATCGTGTAGGAAAGATGAAGCCTGGCAAGCACCGCGCTCTGATCATCAAACTGTGCAGCTACCGTGTTAGAAGGAACATCATCCAATCGCGAAGGAAACTCAAGGGCACAGGTATTTCCATCCAAGAGGATCTGACAGCAAAGAACCAAGCCCTGTACCACAAAGTGTACACAAGCAGCAAGGTTGTCAGTGCCTGGACAAACGACGGAAAAATCTTCGCCCAGGTCCAAGCGACTGGAGGAAAGTCAAGTGTAGCCATAGTATCCTCAGACGCTGACCTGGTTCGTTTAAACATATGACATTCTTGACTCTCAAACATTCTTGCCTTATAAATCTCGTTACAAACTGACTCATACTCTTAGGGATTGTTTCTGGCAAGTTTTATTTCAAGATCCATTCCTTTTTAAGATCCGTTTTAAATTTGCATTTTATCTCAAAATAATTGTTTAATTTTCCAATTTGTCTTATCCATATTTATTCATAGTTACTCAATTCAAATTTTATAGTTAAGCTGCATACATCTGCAGTGTTTATTTTCTTTGATTTTTTTTTTTTTTTTGTTGTTGTTTTGTTTGGGTGTGTGTTCTACTTTTTATCAAATCCTCTGTCCTTTCGTTATGCATTCTTTTCTTCATTCAATCTGTTGCAATTGTATAATACTCTTATACTCGATGTTCATGATATATTACTCGTTGGTCCAGATGATCATATACCCTTGCCACTTGAACATGTGTCTTTATGTGTTTGTAGCTACTTGCGTCATAGAGTTTTTGTGTAACTGTTATACATGTATATTTAAGTACTTATAATGAGTGTTTTACTTAATAATGTCAATGCAAATGTAGAAGACGCATTACTGGAAGAAGCTGGAAATGATTCCATTTATGTCACACCTGAGAGCTTTTCAACATTTTGTTCAACCATGAATAATGCTTTTTCTACTTTGCATGTAAATTGTCGCAGCTTGCCAAAGCACTATGAGGATATACAAACTTTACTCTTGTCCTTAAATTGTTCATTGGATGTAATAGCCTTTTCTGAAACCTGGCTTGATGAAAATATTAAAAATGATGTTTGTTTTGAAGGTTATAATATGGAGCATACAGTTCGCAATGACAGGAGAGGTGGAGGTATTTCACTTGCAATTAAGGACAATATTAAATATATTACACGCAAAGATATCTCTGTTTTTAATGATCAATGTGAAAGTCTTTTTATTGAAATTTTGAAACCAGGCAAACATATTGTTATTGGAGGCTTTTACAGACCACCTGATCAATCTAAGGCCATTTTTATTGATACTTTGAAACAAATATTGAGGAGTTTGCAAAAGGAAAAAAAGGAGTGTATTTTTCTTGGCGATTTTCATTTGGATTTGTTGAAATTAGATGTGCAATATTCATGTAATGAATTTTTAGAACTTTTGTATTCATTTTCTTTTTATCCATTGATAATCAAACCAACCAGAATAACAGATACTACAGCCACTTTGATTGATAACATTTTTACCAATAGTTCCTGCTCAGTTCTTCCTGGCATAATAACTATAGATATTTCTGATCATTTACCAGTTTTTTCGTTATTTGATTATAAAGATATTCATAGGGAAGACTCAGTTATTTATAAACATGATATTAATGATGAAAATATTGCTAATTTTGCGAATTACCTAGGAGGTATTGATTTTGATTGTATTCTTGATAGTTGTTATGAGGATCCAAATTATAAGTATTCAAAATTTATGAAAATTTTTGTTGATGCATATGATCATTGTTTTCCCATTAAAAGAGTCAAAATTAAAAGGCGGAACAAACCTTGGTTTTCAAAAAAGTTGAAAAAAATGTGTGCAAGAAAAAATAAGTTATATAAAAAATATGTTAAAAAACCCACTGCTCAAAAGAAAGAACGTTATAATAAATGTAGAAACAGTTATACAAAACAAATTCGGGCTGCAAAAAGACAATATTATTTGTCAAAATTCAATACTTTTAAAGGAAATATAAATAAGACTTGGAAACTCATTAATGATGTTTTACAAAGAAGCAAAAAGTGCAGTAATTCCTCTGTATTTACTCTCCATGGATTACTTTTGACTGATCCACAAGACATTGCAGAGGGTTTTAATGATTATTTTAAAGACATTGGGCAATCTATAGCAAATAAGAATCTTACAAATACAAATGTTCATTTTACTTCATTTTTGACTCAATATTATCCTCACACAGCCTTTTTTGTACCCATTACAGTAAAGGAAATTATAGATCACACATTATCTTTTAAAAATGGTAAAGCCCCAGGCTTTGACTCTATTGATGTTTATGTTGTAAAGACAATTATACATTTAATATGTAAGCCTCTTTGTAATATTTTTAATTTGTGTCTTGAACAAGGAATTGTCCCAAATGATCTTAAAATTGCCAAAGTTATTCCCATACATAAGAAAGGACCTAAAGATATTTTTTTCTAATTATAGACCTATTTCTTTGCTTCCATTCTTCTCTAAAATTTTTGAAAAATGTATTTATTCTCGGCTTTTAATTTTTTTAGACAGACATGATATTTTATCAAACAAGCAATTTGGTTTTAGGGCCAAACATTCAACTGCTCATGCCCTTTCAAACTTTTTAGTTCATGTATCACAAGCAATGGAGAATAATGAGATTATAGTTGGCATTTTTTTAGATTTTCAAAAGGCTTTCGACTCTATTAGTCATGATGTATTACTTGCAAAACTTCATTATTATGGTATACGTGGCACCACATTAAATTTGTTTCAAAGTTATTTGAGTGATAGGAAACAATTTACGGTGTATGATTTTAAATACTCCAGTCAGCAACCAGTCTGCTGTGGTGTGCCTCAGGGTTCAATCCTGGGCCCCCTTTTATTTTTGATATACATTAATGATTTGCATTTAGTATCTCCATTATTACACTTTTTATTGTTTGCAGATGATACAAATATTTTTTATCAACATAAAGATCCAGATTATTTGATGGAGACTTTAAATATTGAACTCCGTAAGGTTTGCGAGTGGATTAAGGCAAACAGATTACAATTGAATTATGAGAAAACTCACATTATGGTATTTAATGCTAATAAAGAAAATATTGATAAAATAAAAATATATATGGATGATAAAGAAATACAGCACACTGATTCAACAAAGTTTTTAGGCGTTATTATTGATAGGGATTTGAAATGGAGGAGTCATGTTTGTGATATTTTACGTAAAATTTCGAAAATGATAGGAATCATGGGTAAGCTTCAAGACACTTTACCACAAACTGTTTTGTTATTATTGTACAATACAATGGTCTTGCCATATATATCATATTGCAACATTATTTGGGGATCATGCAATAAATATTTACTAGACCGTATTTATCTCTTACAAAAAAGAGCAGTACGTATAATTTGTCATAAGCCTTTCTTAAGTCATTCTAGACCTTTATTTTTATCTTTGAATATTTTACCTATTTGTCTTTTACATGAATTCCAGCTTGGTGTATTTATGTACTCTTATTATCATAATTTATTACCTATGACTTTTAATAATATGTTTCAGTGCAATAGTGATGTGCATCAGTATAATACAAGATTTGCCTCTGACACTCGATTAATATATGGCCGTAAATCTTTTTCAAATTCTATATTTTTATATAAAGGACCATTATTGTGGAACAAACTTGTCAATGACATTAAACAGTGTGCAACATTAAGCACTTTTAAAAGAAAATTGAAAATGTATTTAATGCAACAAATTTAAATGCAACAGCCCTCCCTTCCGTTATCCTTTGTAGGTATCCTCTTACCCTTTTTCTATTTCAATGCTCTAGGGTCATCTATTCATAAGTTCTCTGCAACTTTCCTGATGATCCTTCCACTTCATAATTCTTTTCTTTCCTCTATCTTCTCTTCTTCTTGTGTTTTTTTTTTTTTTTTTTTTTTTTTTTCTTCCATTGTTTGTTTGTTCTCAAACTTACTTTGTACTTATTATTGTAATGATCTATGTAAATTGTACTTGTGTTTATATTGTATTTGCATGTTTTTTATGAAAGTGGTTAATAAAATTCAATTCAATTCAATTCAAGTAAAAATTTTAAGTTTTACTTTTTCGGTCGATTTTAGATTAAAAGACGATTTAAATTATAAAGAAATATTAAGTAAAATTAAAAAGCTTCTAGGTTGGTGGAAACAACGGGATTTGACTATCATGGGTAAAATGCATTTATTAAAAACGTATGCATTAACAAAGTTGAATTATGTTTCATCTCTCCTTGTTGTTCCCCTATGGGTTTATATAGAAGTGGAGAAAATATCGTTTGATTTTATATGGGGAGGGAAGGATCGTATAAAAAGAAAAATTATGTATCAAAATGATAATTATGGTGGAGTAAATTGATGATTAATTTTGAAATATTTGTTAGAACGCAGCGGATAATGTGGGTGAAACGATTATTATATGGAGAAAGAAATTTGGGATGGAAGTTATTTTTTTTATTATTGCTTAAGTTCAGTAGGAGGAAGGCTAATTTTCTTATGTGATTATGAAATGCAAAAGATGAAGTTTAGGTTGAAGATTCCACCTTATTATTTGGAAATGTTGAAAGCTTGGAAAGAGATTGACAATTTAAGTCATTTTAATGGTTGTATGAATCCAATTATTTTTAATAATAGGAATATATGTTTAAAAAAAAATAAGATGGTATTTGATAAAGAATTATTTGAACGAGGGATTGTTATGTTGAACCATGTTATGGATAATGGACATGTTAAACCCGTTGCATACTTTTTGAACCTTGGTATGAGAGGTGACAATTTACTTACAATAATTGATATATATCATGCGATTCCGAGGGATTGGAAAATTGATTTAGGTTTGATACAATTTTGTGAAGTAGACTTAATAAATTATAATATTAATTTATATATTTTGGATAAAAAATTAAGTTTTAAGGATGTACCATCAAGAACAATATATGATCATTTTATTAGAGAATTGCAAAAGTCATATGATTTACAGATAAGAGATGGACAAAATAATTTCAATTTTATAGATAAAGAAATGTATGAATGTTTTTTTAGACCAAGAATAACAATAATGATTGGGAAACAGGGAGAGTTTCAATTTAAGTTACTCCATGGGGCAATTTACACTAAAGATAATTTATTTAGATTTGGATTTGTTGAAGACAACTTGTGTTCGTACTGTAAACGGGAAAGGGAAACATATTCGCATTTATTTTTATTTTGTTTAAATGTAAAATTGACATGGCAAGCTTTGATACAACGTTTTGAGTTAGATGAAATAAAGGACTTAAATTGGCGGGATATATTTGTTGGATTGTCAGGTAATTCAAATAGAATAAAATGTTGTAATACCATCATTTTTATGGTAAAATATATTTTATTTGTATTTAGAAAAGAGGGTGTTCTACCTAATATTGATAAAATACAGAAAATGTTATTAGATTATAAGGCCCAGGAACAGGGAATAGCAATTCAAATGGGAAAATTAGGACTACATTTACAAAAATGGGAAACGGTAAAATTAGAATAAGATTGAAATAATTAACTTTTCATACGCGATGTTTCTCCCGTGAGCTTGTGAGCTTGTAATTTTTTTTTTTTTTTTAAGTATTGATTTAAATATGTATTTTTAAGCATTATTATTATTTTTTCTTTTAAAGGAATGTGAGCAGATTTCCGGGGCAGGGTGGGGGGGGGGGGGGGGGGGGAGGGGGAGGATGAGTGTGTAGGGGGTTGGGAAGGGGGATGAGAGAAGTATAGCGTGTCTTACTTCTTTTTATTTTTTGTTAAAACTCCATTGTGTTTAATTTTTTGTGAATTGTGCAATGTATTACTTCAGGAAGTTACTAAATAATCATGAACATCTGTTAGAGCCATTTCAGTGGATACATTTTTAGTAAATCCATATTGGCAAGAATTTAATATTGCATTATCCAATAAAAATGTATTTAAACGATTATATACAATTCTAAAAAAAATTATAAAAATGGGTCGATAATTACTTAAATTATGAACATCATCTTTTTTGTATATTGGAGTGACTCTGGTTATTTTCATTTCAGATGGTATTATTCCTGTACATAAAGACATGTTAAACATATGAATAAGAGGTTCTAAAATATAATCAATAATTTTCTTAATTACACATGGATTAAATCCGTCTACTCTACAACTTTGAGTACTTTTTAATGATTGCACAATTTTTATTATTTCATTTGTAGTAACAGGTTTAAAAAATAAATATGCAGCACATGGTTGAGGCAAGACAACTCTATAATTATTATTTACAGGAATTGTATTCAATCCAATGTTTATTTTAACAAATCATTAAAAGAATTTGCAATATCATGTGGATCATGAATATTTTGTACATTTACTATAAAATATGAAGGCAGAGCCTTCCTAGAATTACCAAATATCTCATTTATAACAGACCATGTTTGTTTAATATATCCTTTTGTCTTCTTAAATCTTTGTGCATAATATACCTTGCGTGCCTTTTTCAATAATTTATTTTCCTTGTTTCGAGCTTTCTGATACTTAAGTTTATTATTATTAGAATGGTGCTTACAATATATGTTATATAACTTATTTTTCTTCTTTATAACATTCAATAATTCACCACTCAACCAAGGTTTTTTTTACATTTATTCTTATCTTTTCTAGTAGAATATTTTAAATTTATACCATAAATCTATGTTTAAATCGACCATATATACAATATATAATGCTATTTCTACATTATTTTAATACATAACCACATTCCAATCCTCATCATGCAGATCTAACTTTAAACTATTTACAGCATGTTAATTAATTATACGTTTTCTAGGAATATAACACACATAATCATTACAAATAATTTTCCCTGTTATTTGAAATAATGGTAAATGATCGGATGCATCATTACAAAATATTCCTGGGGTTATACCTGAGAAAACATTGTTTGTGGATATATTATCTATGAGAGTTGCACTATTTACAGACAGACGTGTGGGTGTATCAATTAATGATTCCCATTATACAATGCTAATAAACATATTTCTGTTCATGAAAACCATCGAAATTATAAACCTTTTTGAACAATACATTAATTGTCACATACATACTTCACTGTATAGTGAAGTATTCATACGTCACAGAACAAATAAGGAAACAGATCACTATAATGATTGTGATGGTGTACTGACTTTCAGTGGCGTAGCGACGGGGGGGGGGGGGGGGGGGGGCAAGGGTGACGGGGGGCACGGGGAGGCACGTGCCCCCCAATAATTTGAAGAAAAAAAACAATAGAATACATAAGGGGAAATGTTTTAAAAAATCAAAGAAATACATAAGGTGTCAGTGCCCCCCCCCCAGATAATTGTGCGTGCCCCCCCCCCCCCCCCGACATCCCAATCAGTCCGACCACGCTACGCCACTGCTGACTTTAACACATATATGTAACGCAATATGTTTCTCCGACATTGACACTTTAACCAGCAGTGTACGGAGATCAAGTTTATTAACTCATAAAGGTAAGTCCATTAAGCAATACTAGAGAAGGCGTTATATTAATCGAGTATACTATAATTTGATGTGACGTAAATGTTAATTTGGGATCAATTTTAAAACAAATACCTGAATTATTTTGTATTCTCATTTTTGCTGTATACAGGCTATTGCGGTTATCACCTACATTAAATATCTGAAAAGAGAATATGTTCGTGTACTTCATCAAATGCATGCTTTATGCCAGTGCATAAATGTTGATTTTGTTTTTCTTATAATTTCCTATAGATTTTTGTCGTGTTCGAGTTAAACGCAAAGGGAGCGAAGGCGAACCTTCATCAGCACACTTTGAAGAAAGATGCGTGGTCTTTTTACATGCACTGCATGCGTTTCTCTCAAGACTTAGATCAGTAAGACACTGTGCAGCTCTAAAGATCGACTCTCGCTACCTTGTGAACATTTTGCGAATTTGAAGACGCTGTAATTTTTAATTAAAGCAGCAAAGTAAATGTGGAGCCACGACAGGATTACTGTGACCTCTATATAGCCTGCATTCTGGACTGACGATCATTCAACAGATATATCACACCCAACCTTGGCGACCTTGGTCTATCGTTAAACCGAAGCCGTGGGACCAGATATTTACAGATATTTTTTTCTTTCTTTAGAGTTAAACAATTGAGAAAAATGTTGAATCGCGCGATGACATTCCTCGCTGTGTGCATCAGCGTGGCGATGTACCTTGATGGACGGTCCGAAGCAGCATCAAGAGCGTCTTTTCAGCGCGATGATTGGGCTTTGACACCGCTTGAAACAGCACGAAATGAAATGAGAAATGGAACTGAGAATTGTACACTCTATGCAGCTGAGAAAAGCGTCGACTGCACTTACAGACATCTCACATTTGTACCCAGCGATCTACCACCGGATACAATGTCTATTTACTTATCCGGAAACCAAATTCAGACCTTGGGGAATAATGCTTTCAGTCGATACATACATTTGACTAGTTTGGATATTTCTTACAATATTCTAGGTTTGATTGAACATGCGGCATTCAAACCCCTCACAGAATTGATCACACTCGATCTTAGTCACAATGAACATATTCACTTCAGTAACGGAATATTAGAATTGTCCAAACATCTTCAGTACTTGGACATGTCCAACTGTGGATTGACATCCTTACCAAGTGACATCGTGGAATCATCTAACCTTATAACGCTAGATCTGACGAGCAATAATTTAACATCCATAAACTTTACTACCTGTCAAATGCAAGAAAATGGATCTATATATATGTCCGATAATCATTTCCAATCCCTTACTCCCGAAACATTTACGTTTGATTGCCACTGTGACTTCCTTAGCATAAGGTACAGCCCGATTCAATCAATCGATCCAGATGTCATCGCCTCTCTACGTGTCCGGTCTCTAGTATTCGGAGGAGATAACATTTCGTCTACGACATGGACTCATTTTCTGAAAGGCGTTGCCAGATCAAGTAATATAGAGGTCTTAGAAATAAAGGTCACTGGCCTAGATCAGTTTTCTTCGGATTTTTTTGACGCCTTAGAAGATTATCCCTTAAATGAGATGTCCTTGGACAGCACATTGCAACTTTATCCGCTCGTATTTAGTAAGCTGATAAAAGTATCCACTTTAACAATTTTTGAAAACGAAATCAAGATATTGAGGCCAGAATATTTCTCTGGCATGACTAGCCTAAACAAACTCAATCTGGGTTACAATTCAATCAGTTCAATAAACTCTTCTAACTCTTCTTGGGACGTGAATCTGACGACGCTCGATCTATCCGGCAACAACTTTATAGAAATAGAACCAGTTGCATTTCATGGTTTGAACAATTTAGCTATACTTGATTTGAAACAAAACTTAGATCTACAAGTTCTGCATCTGGATTCTTTCGCAGAACTTCAAAACTTGCGTAAATTGAACCTAGCAGACAGTGGAGTAATAAATGACTTGTCGATAGATGAGCCTAATCTGATATCTCTCACACTTGAACGTATGACGTTCATTCCTGGTTGCTTGGATCCGGGAGAAACCTTCAAGTACATTCCATCTCTTGAGGTGCTTAACATGGCCGATTCATCCATCGTTTCTCATGACATATGGAACAATATCTTGAGCTTGTCATTGTTTCAAGGACTGCATTCTTTACGCTCTCTTGACCTGAGCTGGAATTCATTGAATGAGCTATCATCCGGAATATTTCAGGATTTATGGTCTTTGGAAGAACTAGATCTTAGTACATGTGAAATAGCATCCATCGAATCAGGTGCTTTCAACACATTGGAATCACTCCAGATGTTATTTCTACAAAATAACCACATTCAGAATTTCCACCCGGCTTCGTTACATGAATTGCCAAAACTGTCAATATTCTTGGCTGGTAGTAATGAACTAAACAGTCTTGATCAATATTTCTTTAAACACAATTTATTGCTTACCAAAATAAAACTGTCAAATAATAAATTGGCAGGCTTCAACAAAAGTACATTCGACCCAGTATGGTCGTCTTTACAATCGATCGATATATCGGAAAATCCACTAGTCTGTGATTGTCAGCTCCGTTGGATAGTTTATTGGTTTCACGGTTCTCTACAGGTTAAAAGTGAAAATGAAACCATCTGCTCCCCCGTATCGGCCACGTTGGAACCGTTTCGCGGGAAACCCTTGATGAACTTCGATCCGAAAGGCCTGTGTGACCAAAACGCTACACTTTACGCTGCTATTAGTGTGTGTGGACTAGCAGTATTGGTCATTCTAGTGCTGATGTACCACAACCGCTGGAGTCTGAAGTACAAGTTATTTCTTCTTAAACTGGCCTTGTTAGGCTACAAAGAGATGCAGGATGCTCGTGATCCAGAGGACTTTGACTTTGACTTAAATGTCATTTTCACTGATGAAGGCGAAGAGTGGGTACAAAGGCAACTGCGACCTTTCGTCGCAGAGAGCTGTCCACATCTGGCTAGGAATGTGTTTGGAGATGAAGACCTGTTCCTTGGCATGCATGTTCTTGATGCTGTTCTCCACGCGGTGGAAAACAGCTTCAAGACCGTGATCCTCATCAGCGCGGCAGCTGTCAACGACCACTGGTTCATGACAAAGTTCCGCATCGCTCTCAATCACGTGAACGATGCCCAGACAGAAAATGTCTTCCTTGTCTTCTTGGAGGACGTCGAAGACGATGAGCTTCCTTTTCTTGTAAGGCTTTTTCTGAGCGACCACGGATCATATCTCCACTGGACCAACGATGACGAAGGGCAACAATATTTCTGGAAAGAACTGAAGAAATATTTGACTGTTAATCGAAGGACCGATCGTCGGATCCGAGTTGAATAAACCGATATATAGTACAATGTGCGTAGTCATGAATGTAAGCATCAAACACATATTATATTATACGTTTCGCATAGGTTGACTATCCGTCGTCAGGACGGATAGTCAACCTATTAGAAACGTCGAGCCCCTGTTACCATCCACCCTCTCCTCGCAATACCAACAGTCCTTTCCAGGACTATCCCAACAGTTCTTTCTAGGACTACCAACAGTCCTTTCTAGGACTACCAACAGTCCTTTTTAGGACTCTCCTAGAAAGAATACCAACCGTCCTTTTCAGGACTCTCCTAGAAAGAATATCAACAGTCCTTTTCAGGACTACACCAACAGTCCTTAACATGACTACACCTACAGCCCTTTCTAGGACTACCAACAGTCCTTTCTAGGACTACCATAGTCCACAGTCCTTTTCATGACTTACCAATCCACCCCTCTCACATAGTGGTGCAACCGCAAACCACACGTACTATATACACCACCATGGAAACCGATACTTACAAGCAACATTTAAATATTATATCAAACAAATATTACATTGTCAATGATAAACTATATATTTGATGGTTAATGACATGACTGATCGAACAATTGAAGATTGGTGTAAAAATAATGTATATTTGATTAATGGTTTTAAAGCAGATATTACCATTACAGATCAGTTTGAACACTACTCTTATAATTATCAATTCCCGAAGTTGATCTCATATCTTTCGGCTAAATCGTCAAGATGTATATAATGTCTACCGTACGACCAACGTAAAGGGTTTCATCTTTAGGCGTACAAGGCAAATGGGGGTGGGGCGGGGGCTAGGGGGCTGCAGCCCCTTCCCTCCATGAGAGTTTTGAAAACAGCTAAATTGTAAATTGTAAAATAAATATCTAATTTGCATTTGTATAAGAAATATCTGATACATGTTGTATTAATGTCCTAATGAAAAAAGTTTGAAAGAGTCAGTGTTACTTTAATTGTATATATAGTATTGAGTTATTGATTTGCTGTAATAATGATTATCTATGCATGTATTTTGATTGATTTTAGTTGCTCAAATGATCTTCTGCTTTAGGGTTATTTTGAATAGCATAGTATGCTATTTTACAGTCATTTTCACCAATTGATGAGAAATTGTTAAATATTGTACATAATTAGTGATTTTGTCGAATCGGTATAAATAAACATATTCAATCAAAATTAAATTCAAAATAATAATAATAATAATATGAACATTTATATAGCGCAGCTACTATGAATATATACTACTGCGCTTAAATAATGATTACATTATTATTACCCATGGCCATCAAAAACACACTATTTTCAGGCGAAGACCCCTTTTCTTTCTTCTGTTTTGCTTGGAAGGTTAAAGGGATAGTTGAGTATTGGTCAAACTTAACTTTAGTAACCAAAACCTGCACCATTACGGTACAAAATAATAGTTATATATTCACCATGCTCGAAAAGTATACACAATTACAAACGACTAAGTAAAACCCTTGTTATCATTCAAAAAGAGCCGTTATAACTCAAGAGGGCGCTCTCTAGAACAATAATTGGTTTTAGCCATTTTTCATACAAAATTGCGAATTTAATGTTTTGTTAAAATAATGATTCAATAAAGATATCATCCACAACTTTTTAAAAACCTATTCAGATTGTTTTCAAAGTAGTCTTTAATCATTTTAAAAAATGTTTCTAAAGAGTCTAAATATCCCCTGGCGAAGAATTTTTTAATAAAAATATGTTTATGGATATTTCAGCCGTTTCCATAATTCACAAATAAATTTTTAACAAGTAATTATACAGACAAACAATACATTCATAAACAAAATACAATTAAATAAATACATTGAAGACTAATATATACTCCGCAAAAAAAGAAACTGGACACTTGTATGAGACCAAATATTTCGATATATGATATTGTATATCAAATTAAAGATAAAATTACCCTCTTCAATATTCGCATGAAATCCAGATGAAATCATTCATGCATGACTTGTCACGGTCAATTAACCACTCCAAGATCTGTTTTCAAAAATAGCAAAAATGGAACATCCACTCAACCATATAAATGTTAATAAGCATAATCTAAAACGCTATATTCATGAGATAGCATACTTTTTCATTACAAATGTGACCTTTTATATCTTCATCTCAATAAAGAGTATAAATGAAGACAAATTGTGAACGTTATAGGTGTTATTTTCATCAAAAAGTAACAAAATGGGGAATTCCATGGCCAAGCTTTATTAGTCAAAACCACAGTTTGTGCCCATATTTCAGCATGAAAATGGTATAAATTCTTCTCAAGAATTATACCGTAGTCCAAAGATCTTCAAAACCTGAAGTCACCCTTGGTCAAACATTTGGGCAGTCTTTAACATGACATTTCTCTAGGTAACTATGGTTAAAATTGCAGGGGACACATGAAATAGACAAGCTTCATGCCTGTAATACAGACCAGTATGATAATGCTCTCATAACCTGACCCTGTTTTATTGACAAATTGATATTTCCAGAGTTTGATCATAACAATAAAGTTGAATAATGTCATAATTTACTTGCCCCACTCATCTTGTTTTAAGTGAATCGCTTACTATTATTTCAGTCGAATGGTGGGGTCCTCCATTGTTTTGCTATTTTTGAAAACAGACCTTGCTAGTGTTAATTGACCATGGCATTTCATGCATGAACGATTACACCTTTAAGTTATACCCTGCATGTAGATGACTAAATTCCCTTTAATTTGATATATGATCAGGTACACTTTAGCGTACATTAATATGAAATATTTCAACTTATACAAGTGTCCAGTTTATTTTTTTGCGGAGTAATATTACATAATCAACCATTTGTTTGTAATTAACATAACGTGAAATATGGGGGAACCAAAAAGAAGCAATGCTTGTAAAAACATTTGGTTCCCAGGGGTAATTGTGTCTAATCAATACTAATCAAGAAAAATGTAATGAAAGAAAATGAACAAAGAAAGAACAAAAACAAGAATAAAAGAAAAGAAAAAGACGACAAGGTGCCATGCCAAATAACAACTTGTTTAAAACCACTATAGACAAAAATATTACAAGGGTACGTATTACAATCGATCCAACCGAATAAGAATACAACAATAGAAACTTACTTATAAAAGAGCAATAAGGTTATATAAATTAATGAAACTTAACTAAACAGTAATTATTTCGAGTACTTAAGAAATAACAATAATTTTAATTTACGTTTAAATACACGGAGAGAGGGGCTTGTAGTAATTTCGTTTGGAAGATCATTCCAGAAATTTGAACCAGAAAATAAAATTGTTTTTTGGGCAAATAGTGTACGCGTTCGTGGCAAATGAAAAGAACCATTCTGCCGAGTGGGGTAAGTATGAAAATAATTATTCTTTTTAAATATTATCATAAAACTTTCAGGAAGTTAATTATTGGACAATTTATACATAAATATCCCAATATTATACAAATATAAGTCAGTTAGTTTTAATACTCTATTTGAATAAAATAATTATGTTGTGTGGGCATAGAAACCTGTTTTATTAACAATTATAATGGCTCGCTTTTGTATTTTAACTAGTTTATCATTGCCCCATGCTAAAATCCCATAATACATATATGATAATATTAATGTTCCAAAGAGGGTATGTAAAACAGTAGTAGGAAAAACACTCCTTAAAGGCATGCCTGTAAAGTGTCTAACTCCACGAATTTGTGTTGGAGCTTCCCCGTTTCTCTTCTACCATATCGTTTAGCTTATGGTAAGAGAAGAATAAAATAGGGTTAGATTTTTTCAAATGTCCCTATAGTATGAAGATAATTATCATTGACATTTTTTATTTGAAAAGCGTTAGCAAACGCTTTTCAAATAAAGTACAATTGTTGTAGCTGACCACGTCCGGCCAGCGCGCGTGGGAAACCTTCCCCGACCAGACTAAACTTTGAGCCGAGCGCGCGCAAATTCCATGAATTCTGTACCGTCTGTATACATACATGGGTGTGGATATCGTCAAACGGATGGTTATTACTGCAACAAATCTACGGCAGGCCATCAGTATTCGGTGATAAAATATGAACTCAATATTCGTTTTTTTCACTAGGTGAACAGTGATCGTTTTCTTTCAAACTTTCACAAATCTTTCAATTGTATTTTACAATGATATTGATATAGGATTGAAGTCTCAAATGTCATTTTGTGCAATATCTGCAGACTGGCACTTTACAGGTATCACTTTAACCTATAAAAGTCCAATATTTCTAGAAATTAAATTACTTAAATAATGAATATGTGATTTCCAAGATAAATCACTATCAATATACTGTATAAGCCTAGGAACTTAATAGTATCCACTCGTTGTGAATGAATATTGTTTATTAGAATATGTCCAGGGAGTGAATTTATCGTGTTACTAAAAACCATATATTGTGTTTTAACAATATTTAATGACAATTTATTAAAATGAATCAATTTCTGAACAAATTTCATTTCATTATTAACTATATTCGATAAGGCCTCTGGATCACGATGTAAATAAAAATAAAAAATATTTAAGAAGCATTAGGAAAGAAAAAGAAGAGGGCCAAGGAGTGACCCCTAGGGTTCTCCACAAGAGACAAATCTGTGACTTGACTCGTGTCCATTCACAACAACAAATTGTTTTCTATTTTCTAAATAACTCCTGAACCAGTCCAACGTGTGCCCACGTATTCCATAATGATTTAACTTATATAATAATATATTATAATCTATTGTGTCGAAGGCCTTGGATAGGTCCAAAAATATTCCAACTGTATGTAATTGATCATCAATTATTATTTGCAATCTTATTCATAAATGAAAGCAACGCATGGGTTGTGGAGTGTTTTTCCCTAATCCAAATTGTGAAATGGATACAATTTTACAGTCATTTAAAAATGTAAGCGTACTTGAATAAATCAGCCTTTCTAGAATTTTCGAGAGGGACGATAACATAGAAATTGGCCGATAATTATTTAAATCCTCATGACTTCCTTATTTAAATATAGGGATGACCTTAGCGATTTTCATTTTGTCTGGTACTTTACCATTTTCGAGAGATAAATTCAAAATGTGTTTGAGAGGAGAAGCAAATTCACGAACAATATTTTTTTAAAGACAGTTTGTAATGCCATCGTATCCAGAAGACTTTTCATATTTAAATTTGTAATTATATCAATAACCTCTTGTTCATGGATCGGAGTAAAGAATAACAATGAGGAATTTGTATCATTTTAATAAGTATTAAACTCACCATCTGTTTGTGGAATATTATTAGCAAGGGTCGGGCCGATATTCACAAAATAATTATTAAACGTTTCTGAAATTCCATTTTTATCCTGTATCAATTCATCACCACTAATCACCTGAGAAATTGTATCATTACGCTTTTGAGGATGTAATACTTTATGTATTACTTTCCAAGTATTTTTAGCATCATTCCTATATATTTTAAATTTATTTCCAAAATAACTTTGCACACTCTATCTGCAACCATCCACGTTGTTGCAGAAGACAAAGTTGCAGCAGCAGCACTTCTCAGCTACGAAACAGCCACTAGACTCCATGTCGTACAAATAACCTATGCCTTGATGGAAAACGACCTTCAGCAACAATGCTCAGACCTGTTCGAAGGAATATGAAAACTCAGACACAAAACTACTCTTTCATGTTGACAAAACGATCAAACCAGTAGCGCAACCACACAGACGCATTCCATTTCACATTCGCAAGCAAAAAAGACATCATTTGTAAAGCCACATGCAAACAATCTCTTTTTAGGATAAGCCTTGTTTTAAAGGAAAACAAACATACGTAATGATTCATGTTGATTGTATTAAGGTCGACATTATGATTTGATTAACAACCAGTTGAGAAGAATTAGTTTAAAATTTGTACATGCAGTCAAAGATGCATGTTTTAGCTCATATTTGATATTCATTGAATTGTTTTTGCATAGATACATATATATGCGTAGTGAAAGATTGAAAGACATACTGAATCATTTCGAAAATAATACATACTTGTATTGTGTTGGAAGTTTTTTTAGATTAAAAGAAGGCAAAGAAAATTGGATTCCAACGGGATTCGAACCCGAGCCCTCCGGATTGCTAGACCGGTGCTCTTCTAAGCTATAGAAAACCCTAGACGGTGCTCGTCCCTGAAACCCCTTAATTCTCATTGCCTGAATGGTCAGAAGCTATTATAAACCTGACATAAACCCGAAAGATACAAATCAACTTGGGGTTATATGCGAGGGATCACCGAAGCGATACAGCTTTTTGTAATAATTAATTCAAACATATAGAGAAACTGACCAGAAATATACTGTGATTAAAAGAAGGCAAAGAAAATGGGATTCCAACGGGATTCGAACCCGAGACCTCCGGATTGCTAGACCGGTGCTCTTCCGACTGAGCTATAGAAAACCTTATACGGTGCTCGTCCCTGAAACCCCTTAATTCTCATTGCTTGAATGGTCAGTGGCTATTATAAACCTGACATAAACCCAAAGGATACAAATCAACTTGGGGATATATGCGAGGGATCACCGAAGCGACAATCAGCTTTTTGTAATAATTAATTCAAACATATAGAGAAACTGACCAGAAATATACTGTGATTAAAAGAAGACAAAGAAAATGGGATTCCAACCCGATTCGAACCTGAGACCTCCGGATTGCTAGACCGGTGGAAGTTTTTTTTAGATAGTTTTTTTTTTGGTTTAGAGACAAAAAATAAAATAAGGATACTCGTGATCCTTTCTTATATTTTGATATAACTCATGCATTGCAAAAAGATACTCATGATCTTTTCTTACTTTAATGATATTATTCATGTATTCTCATGCTTTAAATATAAAAGATGTAAGATGCAGTTGCATATTATTGTCAGTTGTCACTCACATGAGATGTTTTGAAGTCGAGAAGATTAGTGACACATTTTAAGTTTTGAATATATTACTTTGTTTGTGTTTTATAAAGTTGTAGATATATCAAAAGTCATTATAGAAGAAGCATAGTACAATATGCTTGTATAATGTTAGTAAAATGAACACATGGCTAAGTATAAGAAAATATTGTTAAAAGCCATGGAAAGGTAATTTGAGTTTTAAGTATTATGTTTGGCTTTTGAGGTTTGAAATTATAAGTTGAGAATGTTCAGTAATTTCCTTTTGCTTGAAAGAGTTATGAAACACAAAGGAAACAAATAAGCACACACAAAAGTTGTTTTGATAATAGCATACAACGTTTATTCTTATGTAATCATTATGCATTTGTTTTAAATGTTCTCATCCACTTTTCAAATAACATGGGAAGGGATGTAGTATCCTTAATACTTTTAATTACGTACATGCACTTTGAAGATACCATACAATAAACCTCATCCAGCATGACCTGATCACACAGTTACAACTGTATAATTTGTATCATCATTATCCGTCTATTATATGACTGTACCATACAAGTAAAGACAGGATTTTATAGGTACCACCACAATATTTACACTGTTTGATCATTGTGACCGGAGGTGGGGGATACTTTGTCTATGGTTTGTCACCTTGACTACCTGACCTTTGATGTGACTTCACATATGACACTTCGGCACCAGTGGCTGAGCTACTTGTCATGTCTTTTACTTGAACCTTTGTTGCCAATAATGTTTTACACATTTGTATGCAAGATTCTAAGTGCAAGTTAAGCTCTTGCAAGAGCTTCTTCTGTAAGCCCACATCTGAAACACCACACACAACATTTTTTTTTTTTCTCAAATTTTTGAGCCCTCCACAGGCTATTTATTAATCTTCACATAAACAAACAAATCAAATACATGAGCATAAAACAAATCAAATACATGAGCATAAAACAAATTCAAATTAATCTTTCTATACAAACAACAATTGTAGTAACTGCCACTTAACATTAAAATGTCTCTCCATTCCAGATATGCATAACATATATTTTTCATCTTTATAATATTGTAACACTTTTTTTTTCAAT
This sequence comes from Echinarachnius parma, assembly GCA_037951105.1. NCBI lineage: Eukaryota > Metazoa > Echinodermata > Echinoidea > Clypeasteroida > Echinarachniidae > Echinarachnius > Echinarachnius parma. Next base: position 28,789 of record JBAMJV010001435.1, read on the forward strand.
GTATCAAAAAGTGGAACTATGTTATTCAGTTTACAAATAAACATCTGTTGTTTAATTAAAATGACAATACAGTTAAGAGCATCATTTCTCTTATCTTCAAAGCCAAAAATTATGTTTTGTAAATTAAACAAAATTCGAACTTGAGTTCTTTCATAAATCCAATTTGAAGTGTCATTCCAAATCTTTCTACTAATCTCACATTCATAAAAGAAATGTACTATATCTTCAAGTTCTTTTTTACAAAATGAACATTTTTCATTGTTTACAATTTTCATCCTAAAAAGTTGTTTATTTAAAAATAAGATTCTATTTAAAATCTTATACTGAAAGTATTTCAAACTAATAACTGGAGTAAAACGAAATATCATAACATTATACAAATTCAAATTAATCTTTCTATACAAACAACAATTGTAGTAACTGCCACTTAACATTAAAATGTCTCTCCATTCCAGATATGCATAACATATATTTTTCATCTTTATAATATTGTAACACTTTTTTTTTCAATGTATCAAAAAGTGGAACTATGTTATTCAGTTTACAAATAAACATCTGTTGTTTAATTAAAATGACAATACAGTTAAGAGCATCATTTCTCTTATCTTCAAAGCCAAAAATTATGTTTTGTAAATTAAACAAAATTCGAACTTGAGTTCTTTCATAAATCCAATTTGAAGTGTCATTCCAAATCTTTCTACTAATCTCACATTCATAAAAGAAATGTACTATATCTTCAAGTTCTTTTTTACAAAATGAACATTTTTCATTGTTTACAATTTTCATCCTAAAAAGTTGTTTATTTAAAAATAAGATTCTATTTAAAATCTTATACTGAAAGTATTTCAAACTAATAACTGGAGTAAAACGAAATATCATAACATTATACAAATTCAAATTAATCTTTCTATACAAACAACAATTGTAGTAACTGCCACTTAACATTAAAATGTCTCTCCATTCCAGATATGCATAACATATATTTTTCATCTTTATAATATTGTAACACTTTTTTTTTCAATGTATCAAAAAGTGGAACTATGTTATTCAGTTTACAAATAAACATCTGTTGTTTAATTAAAATGACAATACAGTTAAGAGCATCATTTCTCTTATCTTCAAAGCCAAAAATTATGTTTTGTAAATTAAACAAAATTCGAACTTGAGTTCTTTCATAAATCCAATTTGAAGTGTCATTCCAAATCTTTCTACTAATCTCACATTCATAAAAGAAATGTACTATATCTTCAAGTTCTTTTTTACAAAATGAACATTTTTCATTGTTTACAATTTTCATCCTAAAAAGTTGTTTATTTAAAAATAAGATTCTATTTAAAATCTTATACTGAAAGTATTTCAAACTAATAACTGGAGTAAAACGAAATATCATAACATTATACAAATTCAAATTAATCTTTCTATACAAACAACAATTGTAGTAACTGCCACTTAACATTAAAATGTCTCTCCATTCCAGATATGCATAACATATATTTTTCATCTTTATAATATTGTAACACTTTTTTTTTCAATGTATCAAAAAGTGGAACTATGTTATTCAGTTTACAAATAAACATCTGTTGTTTAATTAAAATGACAATACAGTTAAGAGCATCATTTCTCTTATCTTCAAAGCCAAAAATTATGTTTTGTAAATTAAACAAAATTCGAACTTGAGTTCTTTCATAAATCCAATTTGAAGTGTCATTCCAAATCTTTCTACTAATCTCACATTCATAAAAGAAATGTACTATATCTTCAAGTTCTTTTTTACAAAATGAACATTTTTCATTGTTTACAATTTTCATCCTAAAAAGTTGTTTATTTAAAAATAAGATTCTATTTAAAATCTTATACTGAAAGTATTTCAAACTAATAACTGGAGTAAAACGAAATATCATAACATTATACAAATTCAAATTAATCTTTCTATACAAACAACAATTGTAGTAACTGCCACTTAACATTAAAATGTCTCTCCATTCCAGATATGCATAACATATATTTTTCATCTTTATAATATTGTAACACTTTTTTTTTCAATGTATCAAAAAGTGGAACTATGTTATTCAGTTTACAAATAAACATCTGTTGTTTAATTAAAATGACAATACAGTTAAGAGCATCATTTCTCTTATCTTCAAAGCCAAAAATTATGTTTTGTAAATTAAACAAAATTCGAACTTGAGTTCTTTCATAAATCCAATTTGAAGTGTCATTCCAAATCTTTCTACTAATCTCACATTCATAAAAGAAATGTACTATATCTTCAAGTTCTTTTTTACAAAATGAACATTTTTCATTGTTTACAATTTTCATCCTAAAAAGTTGTTTATTTAAAAATAAGATTCTATTTAAAATCTTATACTGAAAGTATTTCAAACTAATAACTGGAGTAAAACGAAATATCATAACATTATACAAATTCAAATTAATCTTTCTATACAAACAACAATTGTAGTAACTGCCACTTAACATTAAAATGTCTCTCCATTCCAGATATGCATAACATATATTTTTCATCTTTATAATATTGTAACACTTTTTTTTTCAATGTATCAAAAAGTGGAACTATGTTATTCAGTTTACAAATAAACATCTGTTGTTTAATTAAAATGACAATACAGTTAAGAGCATCATTTCTCTTATCTTCAAAGCCAAAAATTATGTTTTGTAAATTAAACAAAATTCGAACTTGAGTTCTTTCATAAATCCAATTTGAAGTGTCATTCCAAATCTTTCTACTAATCTCACATTCATAAAAGAAATGTACTATATCTTCAAGTTCTTTTTTTACAAAATGAACATTTTTCATTGTTTACAATTTTCATCCTAAAAAGTTGTTTATTTAAAAATAAGATTCTATTTAAAATCTTATACTGAAAGTATTTCAAACTAATAACTGGAGTAAAACGAAATATCATAACATTATACAAATTCAAATTAATCTTTCTATACAAACAACAATTGTAGTAACTGCCACTTAACATTAAAATGTCTCTCCATTCCAGATATGCATAACATATATTTTTCATCTTTATAATATTGTAACACTTTTTTTTTCAATGTATCAAAAAGTGGAACTATGTTATTCAGTTTACAAATAAACATCTGTTGTTTAATTAAAATGACAATACAGTTAAGAGCATCATTTCTCTTATCTTCAAAGCCAAAAATTATGTTTTGTAAATTAAACAAAATTCGAACTTGAGTTCTTTCATAAATCCAATTTGAAGTGTCATTCCAAATCTTTCTACTAATCTCACATTCATAAAAGAAATGTACTATATCTTCAAGTTCTTTTTTACAAAATGAACATTTTTCATTGTTTACAATTTTCATCCTAAAAAGTTGTTTATTTAAAAATAAGATTCTATTTAAAATCTTATACTGAAAGTATTTCAAACTAATAACTGGAGTAAAACGAAATATCATAACATTATACAAATTCAAATTAATCTTTCTATACAAACAACAATTGTAGTAACTGCCACTTAACATTAAAATGTCTCTCCATTCCAGATATGCATAACATATATTTTTCATCTTTATAATATTGTAACACTTTTTTTTTCAATGTATAAAAAAGTGGAACTATGTTATTCAGTTTACAAATAAACATCTGTTGTTTAATTAAAATGACAATACAGTTAAGAGCATCATTTCTCTTATCTTCAAAGCCAAAAATTATGTTTTGTAAATTAAACAAATTTCGAACTTGAGTTCTTTCATAAATCCAATTTGAAGTGTCATTCCAAATCTTTCTACTAATCTCACATTCATAAAAGAAATGTACTATATCTTCAAGTTCTTTTTTACAAAATGAACATTTTTCATTGTTTACAATTTTCATCCTAAAAAGTTGTTTATTTAAAAATAAGATTCTATTTAAAATCTTATACTGAAAGTATTTCAAACTAATAACTGGAGTAAAACGAAATATCATAACATTATACTTTTGTATTAATACAGATTGTAAATTATAATTCAAATATCGTTCCCACTTTGAACTTATTAGAGACAAACAATTTGTTTCTCCTAAAAGAACTTTATAAATGTATCCACATCCTTTTTTATCATGAATAAAAGTTTTAATATGAGAAGGAATTAAAGGTTCTTCCAATTTTGTTTGACATGTTTTATAATATTCATTATATCTACACTTTATTACTTGACAGACTGAATAATAAGACAAATAATTAATCTTCAAATTAAACTTCTCTTCACATTTTTTATGCGACAATAAAATTCCATTATTATCCATCAAATCATTAATAAATCTAATACCCTTTTCATACCACGATTTAAAAAAAACAGACTCATTGCCAATTTGAATCGAGCTATTCATCCATAGCGATTCAGACAACCAATCAGTCTCACATTTTAAAACTAACAATGCCATACTTTCAAAAACTTCTTTCCAAAAAGGATTGCCAATTTCATGAGATAATTTCAAAAAATAATTATCACCCAAACTAATCATGAATTTGTTTTGTAAAAATGACTGCATTAAATGGGCAACATTTGTACACATATTCAAAATAATTCTTCTAACCCATGTTAGCTTTAGTGATTTACTAAAGCAGTCTATATCAACCATTTTTAAGCCACCTTTTTCATATGAACTAACAACACACACAACATGATCTCGAATGAGACTTTCTGTCAATTAATGGACCGTAATCACATGATTTGGCAGATGAACGCAATTTGACAGCAACTGTATCGAAGCTATCATAACCTTGTGTACAATTATTGAACTTGTAGCGTTCATAAATCACATTTGTTGCATCCCGTACATGCTTTTCCCATAACTCCAGTATGGCACTCATTTTCTGCCTATCAGCATCATCAAGGAATGGCAGATTATTATGAACATCTAAGGCATCAATCCCAATACATGTAACAAATGTTGCACACCGAATGTTATCACATTTCATGTCAATACCTGTCATGATCTCATAACTATCCCATAACTGTTTGAAATTTTTCCAGTTTGTGTGCAAATCACCTTCCATTCGCAATGGTGGCGGCAATGGAACGTGCGCACTAGCCATCATAACTTGATCTTTACCTCACATCCAATGGCAATGGAAATAATCTTACAAGATTTATAAACCATAGCTATACACTAGCATGAATGTAATGTACACAAACAAAATGTTTCAGCAAGGTACTTCAACTAACATTAAAAAAACATTGTCATTACAAGTCAAATTCATGTGTGTATACTCAACATACTGAACAGAAATCAGTGTTCATTACCAATAGGTTATATACAAGGTATAAAGGAAATGTATGTCAGGATAGACCCCAAGGCTAGGCAAGAATTTTGCTACGATCACCAAACAAACCAAATGTCGCGCCCAAAGCGAGGGGTACTCCTGACACCATGTTGCATGATTGTGTCTTATATATTGCTCTTACAGTCTCTCTATTTATCAACCAAAGCACACAGATTCACGAGACTTAAATAATAGTCTGTTTGTACCAAGAGTGGCCATAAAGAGGCTGTTTAATATGCCGTCAAAAGAGAGCTTTCTTCAATTGGGAAGCATAGACTGATTAACAAACTCATATTGCTGCATATACAATTCAGGCTCCATTACAAAGAGATGGTAAATCCCAGTACTTTGCTGAAGAGCAGGTTACAAGAGTTGCACCATTGAGTGTGTATGTCTTTTATGTGTATTTTATGGGTGACTCTCATCACTTGACACTTTGGACACTCAGGATTAAACTCCATGACCCATTCCCCCCCCCCCCCTACTTTTCCATTCTGCCTCGACAACTAACTCGTCAACCAGCATCAGATTTTCTTTATCGTCAACTAGTATTAGATTCTCTTCATCTTCAACTAGCATTAGATTCTCTTCATCGTCAACTAGCATTAGATTCTCTTCATCGTCAACTAACATTAGATTCTCTTCATCGTCAACTAACATTAGATTCTCTTCGTCGTCAACTAACATTAGATTCTCTTCGTCGTCAACTAACATTAGATTCTCTTCGTCGTCAACTAACATTAGATTCTCTTCATCGTCAACTTCCATTAGATTCTCTTTATCGTCAACTAACATTAGATTCTCTTCATCGTCAACTAACATTAGATTCTCTTCGTCGTCAACTAACATTAGATTCTCTTCATCGTCAACTAACATTACATACTCTGAATCGTCAATTTTCATGAAATACTCTTCATCGTCAACTGACACAAGATGCGCTTTACCGTCCATTGACATTTTTGCTGTTAGTTCTAATTGCAAGTAAGTCAGTCAGACAAACAAATTCAGTGATTTCAGTCCTGCCTTCGCATTGAACAAATCTACAATTTTTTTGCTTTTTTAAATTACTTGTGAAGTTCTTTAGTAGTAAGACAGAATATTTGGATTATGCCTGCTTGTATGCATGAAACAGATTATTTAATGCCAGTTGACGATGAAACCATGGTTTATCCATGGTCTACAAATATGGAGTGCCATTTGTCAACTGATCGAGACAGAATGTAAATTCCTTACTTGTTAACAATAATGATGGTAGGCCTACACATTTACAATAATGCACAAACTAAATGTTTGTCTTCTCACATGGTAAAATTTGCTTGTTAGCAAGCACTAACAGTCATATCATTATAAATTATGAATTGTTTTTACTTCTAGAGCAGCATTCCATAGAAATAGACCATGGATAAACCATCGTTTGCACAAACCACATAGAAACCTGCTGTGTGAATACGGGCCATAATATTTGGACTATCGAAAACCAATGACGATACAGAGTATCTAATTTTAATTGACGATGAAGATAAACTAATGCCAATTGACGATGAAGTTTATCTAACACCAGTTAGTGATGAAGAGAATATACTGTCGGTTAACGATGAAGAGAATATACTGCCAGTAGACGATGAAGAGTATCTCATACCAGTTGACGATTGTTAGAATTAAGGCTGAACCAATATGATTCAGAGAATCAACATGTTTGCAACTTCCCAGCCAGAAGGCGATTTCTAACATAGAAGAAATCGCCACCAAGTCAGAGGCCCGGATTCACAAAGGAGGTCCATGGTCTACATCGGAGTGCCATTTGTAAACTGATGGAGACAGAATGTAAACTCCTGACTTGTTAACAATGTTGATGGTACACATTTACAAAAAATGCACAAAATAAATGTTTGTCTTCTCACATGGCGATATTTGCTTGTTAGCAAGCACTAACAGTCATATCATGAGAAATTATAAATTGTTTTACTTCTATACGAGCAGCGCTCCACCATCGTTTGCACAAACCACATAGAAACCTGCTTTGTGAATACGGGCCATAATATTTGGGGTATCGCAAACCAATAACGATACAGAGTATCTAATGGTAATTGACGATGAAGTTTATCTAACACCAGTTAGTGATGAAGAGAATATACTGTCGGTTAACGATGAAGTATATCTAATACCAGTTGATGATGAAGAGTATCTCATACCAGTTGACAATTGTTAGAATTAAGTCTGAATCAACATGATTCAGAGAATGAACATGTTTGCAACTCCCCAACCAAATCTAGGAGAAGTCGATTTCTAACATAGAATAAATCGCCACCAAGACAGAGGCCTGGATTTCCAAAGGAGGTTTGTACACACCATTGTTTATCCATGGTCTACATCTATGGAGTGCCATTTGTCAACTGATGGAGACAGAATGTAAACTCCTTACTTGTTAACAATGTTGATGGTACACATTTACAATAATGCACAAACTAAATGTTTGTCTTCTCACATGGTGAAATTTGCTTGTTAGCAAGCACTAACAGTCATATCATGAGAAATTATAAATTGTTTTACTTGTACACGAGCAGCGCTCCAGATGTAGAATGGATAAACCATCGTTTGCACAAACCACATAGAAACCTGCTGTGTGAATACGGGCCATAATATTTGGACTATCGCAAACCAATAACGATACAGAGTATCTATAAATGGTAATTGACGATGAAGAGAAACTAATGCCAATTGACGATGAAGTTTATCTAGTGATGAAGAGAATATACTGTCGGAGTGTCGGTTAACGATGAAGTATATCTAATACCAGTTGATGATGAAGAGTATCTCATACCAGTTGACGATTGTTAGAATTAAGTCTGAATCAACATGATTCAGAGAATGAACATGTTTGCAACTCCCCAACCAAATCTAGGAGAAGTCGATTTCTAACATAGAATAAATCGCCACAAAGACAGAGGCCTGGATTTCCAAAGGAGGTTTGTACACACCATTGTTTATCCATGGTCTACATCTATGGAGTGCCATTTGTCAACTGATGGAGACAGAATGTAAACTCCTTACTTGTTAACAATGTTGATGGTACACATTTACAATAATGCACAAACTAAAGGGTTTGTCTTCTCACATGGTGAAATTTGCTTGTTAGCAAGCACTAACAGTCATATCATGAGAAATTATAAATTGTTTTACTTGTACACGAGCAGCGCTCCAGATGTTTGCACAAACCACATAGAAACCTGCTGTGTGAATACGGGCCATAATATTTGGACTATCGCAAACCAATAACGATACAGAGTATCTATAAATGGTAATTGACGATGAAGAGAAACTAATGCCAATTGACGATGAAGTTTATCTAGTGATGAAGAGAATATACTGTCGGAGTGTCGGTTAACGATGAAGTATATCTAATACCAGTTGATGATGAAGAGTATCTCATACCAGTTGACGATTGTTAGAATTAAGTCTGAATCAACATGATTCAGAGAATGAACATGTTTGCAACTCCCCAACCAAATCTAGGAGAAGTCGATTTCTAACATAGAATAAATCGCCACCAAGACAGAGGCCTGGATTTCCAAAGGAGGTTTGTACACACCATTGTTTATCCATGGTCTACATCTATGGAGTGCCATTTGTCAACTGATGGAGACAGAATGTAAACTCCTTACTTGTTAACAATGTTGATGGTACACATTTACAATAATGCACAAACTAAATGTTTGTCTTCTCACATGGTGAAATTTGCTTGTTAGCAAGCACTAACAGTCATATCATGAGAAATTATAAATTGTTTTACTTGTACACGAGCAGCGCTCCAGATGTAGAATGGATAAACCATCGTTTGCACAAACCACATAGAAACCAATAACGCTATATACAGAGTAATTGACGACAAAGAGAACCTTATGCCAGTTGACGATGAAGAGAATGTAATGCCAGTGGACGATGAAGAGAACTTAATGCTAGTCGACGAATAAGAGAACGGTATTTATAAGAATTTGCGGGTTCAGCTCGTCCATATTCGCCACGGCTGAATGCCCCAAAACACCAAAAACCGCCAAAATTTATAGCGCGAAATATAATTGGAAAATTTCTTAATAATACGAAGGGAAAAATCCATAACAATAGGTTCAACCATTATAGAGAGAATAAGAATATGTTCAACCGACTATTCCCACGATCCGAGCGCGTGGTTGTAATGAATACAAGCTACAAAATTTCTATTGAGTTAATTCTAAGGAATGACTATGACGCTGATACACCAAACAAATGTACATTCGTCTTCGCTAGAAGTTATATTTCTCATCTTGTTAAATTGTTAAATTGTTAAATATTGTTTACTGAATACCGATAGCAATCAAAGAATAAGCCATTATATCATGCAAATAAAAATAAGATCTCATTTCCCGGTCCAAAAGAATTAATCAATGCCTTTGTCATGATGGCGTGACAATTCTTCCCACACACTTGGCACATGTTCAAACTAGTACCGCTTTCGGTTTGGGAATATTTATGGATGTTGTCGTAATGGAATCATAACCACTGAAGTGTGTCCTGACTTTGTGATAACAAGGACAGAGAGGACAATAGACGTGTTAATTTTGCCGCGCTATTATTACTGTACATGCAATACCATACGGTTATGTAGCAACTGACTGTTCCTTACACAAATGTACAAGGGCCGTTAAAGGAAAATTAAACCTCTTACACTATTTCGATGAGAATGTACAGTTACACGCGTTTATACAATTTCCTTTAACAATTCTTGAAACATACCAGGGGGAAGTATATTCATCAGTAAACTTAAATTTACCATTTATGGAAGGGGGACGTTATATCCTTTCCTGGATAGATATCTAACTAATTTCAAATACATAAATAACTTTTATATATGTATATCATATTCACAACTACAGGTCATATTAAATATCACTACATACATTTGTATCATGACATACAAAATAATGGGGATCGAGGCTTCAGATGTAGGTCATTCACTATCACTAATTTGAGGTTAGTTAAATGTTATTGCATATTTACTTCAAATAGAATAGCCGCCCCCCCCCCCCCCCCCCCCTTTCTCTGCAAAGAAGCAGGTGCTGCGCAACGATTTTGGATCACATCCAACATTATACCTAAATAAGTGGCGCAGCGTGGTCTCCAATAAGTCTCCATACAACTTCACCCCTGTGTTATTAGTAACCTACAACACTGTATACACAATATCTCACAATTTTATTTTCTCAATTCAGAAATACAGTATTCAATTAGAAAAACATACACAAAATCTTGAAGTTGTATCGTCTACATAGGCCTATAGATAATCAATTTGAGAATTAAGTTTGGAACAAAATACAGTTATTTTAATTTCAGAATTCAATTCAGTTAATACAGAATTCAATTGAAATGCATGCATTCATAAAAATGTTTAGCTGTATCCACAAAGGCCTATTGATATTCACTTCAAGAATTAATTTTGGAAGTCCAACAAAACACAGTCATTTTCATAATTTCAAATGAACTAAAAGTTGTTTCATTCACAAATCAATAACCAAAACCTGCACCATTACCGTACAAAATAATAGTTATAACTTCACCATGCTCGAAAAGTATACACAATTACAAACGACTTAATAAAACCCCTGTTGTCATCAAAAAGAGCCGTTACAACTCAAGAGGGCGCTCTCTACAAAAATAATTGGTTTTAGCCATTTTTCATACATAATGCTATACCATGCATTCAACTCAGCTCAGACGAGAAAAGGCTAGCTCTGGCACAGCGCGCAAACCGTCATAGCGCGACCCAGTACGGACTTTTCGATTTGTACGTTCACTAGTGGACTGGTAAGGTGACGTCATTTTTTGAAGCAGTGCGCATGCGCATCTACGTGCCCGTCGTTCGTACCAGATATCTAGAACGTGTACACCCCTGTTTTGCCGTCGGTCTAGATCTGTGACGGTAAGCACTATTTGGCTACGAAACACAACGTCATATAGCTGTATATTTTTTGTTTCTCTGTTGTGGTCTCTGTAAACAGGTTAACTGAACTATATGATTTAAATAAACTTGTCTATAAAGGTTAACTGTTTATAGCGTCCACTCTTCTTGTCTGCATTGGGTGGTCACTATACACAGGTTTGACTATCTCATTTTAATTTTATGGAGTCTGTCAATAATAAGTTACCTGATTATAGCGCCCACTTCCATTGTTTCATTTGGGTGGTCACTATACACAGGTTTGACAGTACACTGTGTTATGGAATTTGTCTATAAAGGTCACCTGTTTATAGTGCCCACATGTCTTGTTGCCCTTGGGTGGTCACCATACAAAGTTTACTGTATATGATTTTATGGAACTGGTCTATAAAGGGCACCTGCTGTTTATTGCGGCCAATTTATTGTTTTCCTATGGTGGTCGTTGTACACAGGTTTGACTGTAAACGACTTTTTGGAACATGTGTATAAAGGTCACCTGATAGTAGCGGCCAATTTTCTTGTTTTCCTTTGGTGGTCTTTATACACAGGTTTGACTGTAAACGACTTTTCGGAACAAGGTCACCTGATCATATAGCGGCCAATGTTCTTGTTTTCCTTTGGTGGTCATTATACAAAGGTTTGACTGTAAACGATATTTCGGAACCTGTCTATAAAGGGCACCTGATATTATAGCGGCCAATTTTCTTGTTTTCCTTTGGTGGTATTTATACACAGGTTTGACTGTAAACGGTATTTTGGAACTGTCTGCAATGGACACCTGTTTGTAGCGGCCAATTATTCATATCTCTTTGGTGGTCATTATACACAGGTTTGACTGTAAACAATATGTTGGCACCTGTCTATAAAGGTCACTTGCAATTAAGTGTCAATTGTATTGCTTCCATTGAGTGGTCACTATACAGAGGTTTGACTTTATTAGATTTTATAGAACCTGTCTATAAAGGTCACCTGTTTAGAGCGGCCATTTTTTCTTGTTTCCATCTGGTGGTCACTATACACAGGTTTGACTGTATTCGATCTTAAAACCTTTTTTTACAAAACTAATCTTCTCTGCAAACTTCGCACGAGCACTGCATGACGTGTCCAGAGACTTGAACGCGCGTCGTCGTCATGGTCGTGTGAAATCGAAAAGGTAAAGAACAACAGTCAACGTGCCTAGTCAACTCAATGTGGTACTTCACTGGGACGACATGTCAACGGCCCTCGTCTCAGCGATCCAAGTATAGTTTCTGTATTTCGAAACAAAAAGTCTACAAGTAGTACTATTCAGTAGTGTTAATTCTATCATTCTGCATGTAATACGGATCTTCTATTTATGCTCTACAGGAAGTTACCAGGAAAAACAGCATCGAAATGCTCAAACATTTAATATGGATGACTATACCTGATCATGTCGGATTTCCTTAAAAAAAAAAAAAAAGTTGAGCACAAGTTTATGTTACCATGTACCTAGCCTTTAACAAGGCTTCGTGTCTCAAGCAAGCAATGGCTGCGCTGCATGCAGGGTCAGGAACGACTGAACGCCTGATGGAGGCTATCTGACAAGTGGTGAATTCACGAGTGATCCCCTCGCCTTTACGCATCTAGTGGCTCATGAATATGCATAAGCTTGATTTAATGAATCATGCATAGTTTTGTGATATTTACTGCACTGAGAACACGTCTTTCTGTCTCTCCATTTAAATACAGTACATGTGCAGTCACACGTCTCTATGCCTCTCTCATTTAAATATGAACTACGTGTACGTCCGCATACACGTACGGTACATAGCATTGTATACACAAACACATCCCTGTGTAAGCCGTGTGTGTATATGCAACTGTGTTTTTGTGTGTGGCCTCGGGACGTGTGTGTGTGTGTGTGTGTGTATGTGTTCTCACGCCGGCATTCTTGTGGGGTCTCGTGTGGGTACAATTATATACTTGTGGGGTATTTTTTCCTTGTGGGGAATAAATCATAGACCCCACTAAGGAATAGCCTTAAATCGGCGTACTTAGCTTCAGAGAGTTATGTGACAAAATCTTGTGACTGTGCCCCATGCACTCAGAAGGTTGCCCTTTTTCGTTGCAAAGATTTTGTGAAAAAAAAAACAGTTTGTAGTAGCACTCCTTCAGCCTGTAGTAGCATAAGTACCCCACAAGTCGGGTGCCCACAAGTATGCCTGGGTAAGTATGTGTCTGTGCGTAGGTGTGTGTGTGTGTGTGTGTGCGTGCGTTTACGTGTGCGTATGCGTGCGCATGTGATTATTAAAGTGTGTGTGTGTGTGTGTGTGCGCGTGCGCGTATGTGTGTGTTTGTGTGTGAGTGCGTGCGTGTGTGCGTGTGTGTGTGTGTGAAAATATATGTATGTTTTATGTTATTTAGTGACTCATCTGATTATCATTTGATAACAAATTACATGAGGCCTTCTAAGTTCTAGCTCGGACGTTTGACAGTTTGTAATCTTGAAAGGAAAATTGTCTACCAGAGATTCGATGAACGAAAGACAACTTTAGACAAATAATAGCGAAATTTTGAACAGATTTTTATAATCCAATCAAGTATTATGATTATAAGCTTTTATTACAAAATAATGAAAATGCAAACGCAATCCCTTTTTTGAATATTCAGATATTTTAGAGCAGAGTAGATTGTGCATGCGTTTAGGGTAAAACAAGTTGTCTATGATACCAAAGAAGCACGAACAAATAAGAAAATCTCTCTACAAAAAGTCAGTGGAAGATTGTAGCATTGCATATTTTGGCAAATTGCAATCTGTAGAGAGGGCGGAAAACGAAACTTGACCATGTGACGAAATCATAAAGGATAGAAACTTTCGCTATTGAGTTTCGAAAATTGCAATCCACATTAATACTAAGGGACCAGGCGCGCCGGAAGCAGTTTGGGATTGGGGGGGGGGGGGGGGGGGCAAAGACGTAAGGGGGCTCACAATTTTTTTTGTGTAGGGGCTCATGCCCAACCACACTAACAGGGTTGCCAGAGGTGAGAGTGATACATTGTGAGGGAGCGAAGTGACTGAGCGGGGGGAGGGTGTGGGAGGGGGGTGTCCCTCACTCCCACAGTAGGGAGCTTTTGCATTTTTGGATTTGAAATTGTGCAATCTGGTGCATACCTAGATACGTAATTCGGGCTTGAGATTAACTGTATCTGGGAAAGTTATGATTTGATCGACCAGAAATTTTAAATATATTTTTCACAAATACAACAAGTAATTGACACACTAATACATATGCCACATTATGTATGATCCAACAATTACATATAGCCTACAGCCAAGAATGAGTTGTTGTTGTTGTTATTTTGTTATTTTGGCGTTCATTCAAAATGAATATTTACGCCATAATACTTAATTTTTTTGTTTTTTTTTCAATCATTTTTATGGAGTTCCTACTTCATGCTGCCTGTCCATCGCTCAAATCCGACCTAATCGTGCATCATCTGGTCAGTCCGGCACAGTACATCGTGCAGACTTCTCAGCTCGGTGACATACCAGGGTATGTGTGCAAGCCGAGCCTAGACCCCTCAGATGCTCGAAAATGAGGTGTCAGGTGCAATCTGTTGGGCTCCAAACAATGCAATAATGAATGCCAAATTCAAAACAATATATATATTCATCAATTTCAAACATTCAACACAAATCAAATCAAGCACTCATTCAGTGGGCTCTTTTACATAGAATACATCAATTTGTTAGTAATTGTATACAAAATAAACTTACACTAAAACAATATAATAGAGATGCTAAGCAAATATTTACAATAATCTAAATACAAATCCTTTTTTTGCTATTCATCGAACCTAGTTCTATAAATGAAATTAATCAATGCCACTTGCAATTTTGTATCGAATATTTCCAACAGCTTATATATATCTTGTTTTTCATTAAATCCTAATTCTAACATTGTCCTTTCAATGATATATTTCGTACAATCAACAAGAAAGTGTTCAAAAGTTTCAATTTCATTACAAAACTGACAATCGCCAGATAATTTAAGACCAATTTTATATAAATGTGCATGGAGTCCAAGACACCCCATTCGAATTCTGTGTAACAATACTTAATTTTTTTCTATTTTTAGAGCACCATGTATCAATATATTTTATATTTATATTCTTTTTCACTTTCTTTAAGACACTATTCGAGGCATTCCACCTTTCCTGCCACATATTTACAACATATAATAACAATATTGCATTTACTTCTGATTCATTCAATTTATTTTCTATTTCAATAAAAGTATGTCCAAGGGCTTGTTTCTCTGAGAGGTCTGCAATCTCATTACCTACAACACCACAATGTCCGGGAATCCACTCAAGGAATACGTGGATTCCTTGATGTTTAAGAATCATTCATTTCATTAATATTTCACTGACGCATACATCTTCTTTCCAATTTCTTATCGCCATTAGGGCACTCAAACAATCAATAAATATAACAGTTCCAACATATAAATTATCAAATTGTTCTAGCCAATTCAATGCAAGAATTATAGCAACTAATTCAGCTTTATATGATGAACTAAAATTTTGTAGCCTCTTTTTTCAATAATATCCATACTCGGAACATAAAAGCTTGCAGATGCATTTCCATTAAGGGGATTTTTCGAACCATCCGTAAATATATGCAACTCTCTAGACCATTTCATATTAATATATTCTAATGTTTCAAATTTTATACTATGAATATTATCTTTTTTATCAACACTTTCTTTTAAATCCATACAAACATTTGGTATCATGTGCCAAGGAGGCTTTGGCAGAGATGCACGTTTTTGTATAACATCTTTATCTACTAAGCTGTAACCATATCCAATAATCGATAACAAAAAGGTTTGCGTAATTTATTTTCAAAATTGCTATTATGACAATTCTGTATAACCTCATTCAAAGGATGGTCTATAGTTTGTTCTATCTTTACTTTATAACGAGAACAAAATAATTTTCTCCGTAAATCCAGAGGCATTTCACATGTCTCTGCTTGCAATGTTTGTAGCGAAGTGCCTGAAAGGGCACCTGTACAAATCTTAAGACATTGATATTGTATCGAGTTCAAAGCATTTTTTAAACTTTGAGATGCCGAATCGTAAGCTTGGCAGCCATAATCAATCAAAGATCTTATGAGAGCTCGATATATGATCAAAAGAGATTTCGTGTTTGTGCCCCATTTTGTTCCTGTTAATTTTTTCAAAATATTTATTTTGTGTTTACATCTTTCCAAAATATCATTAATGTGGGATCTCCATGTAAGTTTCTTATCAAAAATCAAACCCAGAAATGTAACCTCTTCTTTATCTTTTAATGAGTCCCGAGGGAGCGAAGCGACCGAGGGCTTGGGCAGAGCCAGAGGGGGAAGGTTTGGGAAGGGGTATCCCCCTTCCACGGGGAATATTTTACATTTATATGCTTGAAATTGTGCAATTTGGTGCACGTCACACAACAAGCAGCCAGAGCAATGCCAGCCTACACGGGAACTACGTGGCCCGGTACAGAAAAAGTACTCACTCCAGACCATACGCAAGTTACAACAAACTGAGATAATATTCTGTTCGCGCGCGAAGCGCGCAGCGAAAAATTGAAATGGATGTAAAAATTAGTTTTTGAACGTTAGAATTTTTTATTTTTTTAATTTTTTTGTTTCGGAGGGGGGGAAAGGCATTTTTTTTTGGGGGGGGGGGGGCAAAAACGCGTTTTGCCCCCCCCCCCCCCCCCCACTTTTTGGATTGGGGGGGGGGGCGGCCGCCCCCCTGCCCCCCACTTCCGGCGCCTATGTAAGGGACACTTCCCCTCTAACATGTGTCTAAACTTCAAACTTTCGCACGTCATTTGATCAGTGCAGATCTCAGTATAATTCGTTTTAGTACCCTGCGCATTATATATTAAAGGGATATAGTAACTTTGTTGGTTAGTGCAAAAAGTGATCAGTGATTGATAAACTGTATGTTGGAGTGATCTGATATGTCCACAAAGTAATGTGTGGACATTTCACTATAATTATATGTTTTTTGGCTAATATATGAGTAAAAATGCAAAGTGATTTTTTTTTTTTTTTTTTTGTATATAAGGAGCAAATGTGAACAATAGCCAACCAGAGTTTGAAAGGAACTCCGGAGGGCCAATCAATGGTTCACTGCAACTCAAGTACCAAAGAAAAAATTATCTAATTAAACAAAATTTTTTAAAAAGGAACACATTTTGGGGTGAACAGGACCCCTAAAAGAATTTTTTTTAATTATTATACATTAGAAAGGAGGTAAACATGCACACGGCTTTTGAAGGCTTGGAGACCAGTAATTGAGATATTTCCAACAACCGAGTCAGGGAGACTATTCCAGATCCGCACTGCCGAGTGAATGAAACTCCTGTCCAAGGATGAGGTTTTAGCATCTGGGAGTGCAAGAGCATGGTCCGGCATGGATGCACTAAGCCGGGTCATTCGCCGTCTTTCCAAGGAGGGAGGGAGCATGTCTCCTAGGTCTTTTGGGCAGTGTTGAGAGTGCATTTTGTACAGCACTGACACTGCAGCTACCTGGCGTCTATGTGCTAAGCTGGGGATTGAGAGTTGGGTGCGAGCAGTGGTGTCATCAACTCCTATGATCTTAAGTGCCTTCTTTTGGACGTTGTCAAGCAAGCTAAGAGTTGATGGGGAAGCATTTGTCCAGCAGAGGGATGCATATTCCATGACGCTACGGACCTGTGCTTTGTAGACTGTGGCTCTTCCTTTACAATCAAGTTTGTTTGCCACTTTTCTCAGGGCACCAAGCTTCTGTCCCGCTCTGGTGGTAATTGCTAAGATGTGTTTCGACCAAGTAAGTTTGGAATCAAAAGTGACACCTAGAATTTCAAGCTCATGCTTTGCTGCTAGCTGGCAGTCTCCTAGATACAGGTTCAGTTCTGAAGGAGATCGCTTTCTTGAGAATGTCATGACTTTACATTTTAATGGTTCAAATGTAACCTTCCATGTGTCTGCCCATGATTTCATCCTGGTCAGGTCTCGGTTTAGGCTGGCTGCAACATCCTCGCTAGCTTGTGGTGAAGGGATTGGGGCATAAAGTGTTGAGTCGTCAGCATACAGGTATAGCTCACTTTCGCAGACATCTACCAAATCATCAATATAGACAGAGAATAGAAGTGGTCCAAGTATCGACCCTTGGGGGACAGAAGCGTTGATGGAGGAAACTTCCGATGCTTGGCCTGACAGTACAACTTTTAATGACCTATCAGATAGGTAGCTCCGCAGCCAGGTTGATAGCTTCCCACAGACACCTTTTGAGGTAAGTTTCGCAAGAAGTCCATTGTGCCAAACTGTGTCAAAGGCACCTTTTATGTCCAAGGCTACAGCACAAACTTCCTCTCCCTTGTCCAAGGTGTCATTCCATTTCTGGGATAGGATAGTGAGGAGATCACCTGTACTGTGGCCTGGTCGAAAGCCAAATTGTCTGTGGGATATAAGACTGTTCTGGAAGAAGTAGCTTTGGAGTTGTTGGTTCACAGCTGCTTCCATAACTTTGCTGATGATGCTAAGCAGAGAAATTGGTCTGTATTTTGTTGGGTCAGATTTGGAGTCCCTCTTATGGATAGGTGTAACCCTGGCTGTCTTCCACTGACTTGGGAATACCCCTTGTGAAAAGCAAAGGTGGAAGAGGCGACACAAAGGACTCGCGAGTTCTGCGCTGCACTCCTTGAGGATCCTGGCGGGAATTTCGTCTGGGCCAGTTGCCTTGTCAGGAGAAAGCTGTTTCAGGAGTCTATGTACAGCCTTAGGCTTAAACGTGATGCTGTCGATAGAGGCAGTCGTGGATTGGTCCAGATTGGGAGCAAGGTCATCTGCGTCTGGTAAGTGGCATTTCTCGGCAAATGTCTTGCAGAAGACGTCTGACTTTTCCCGTGCTGTAGTGTGGGCTTCTCCATCATGTGCAATGACTGGGATGTCACAGTGACCAGCTCTCCCAGAGAGCAGGTTGACGACCCGCCACCACTCATTGTACTTCCTTTGTACAAGGCATTACATTATCCCGTAGACAATTTCATATCTCAACGCTTCAATTGTAAATATCTTTTGAACGATATGGAAATTTGAAAAACCGAAACCGGTCGCGTGTTTTTATTGTTAAAGGTGCACCTGTAAACACTGGCGCCGATTCCATCAGAAACACAATGCATTGGCGGGGCGGGGGGGGGGGGGGGGGGGGGCAGAGCATTGTTCACAAACAATGCTCGCCCCCCCCCCCCCCCCCCCCCCCCCCCATGCATTGTGTTTTTGGATAGAATCGGCGCCGGTGCCTGTAAAGTGTCAGATATTGCCCAAAATGAAATTTGAGACTTCAATCCTGTACCGAAATCATTGTAAGATAATATGTCCGAATGATGTGTGAAAGATTCATTGAAAAAGAACACTGCTTTCCTGGTTAAAAAGGCGAAAATATGCGTCAGTTTTTACAACGGACGTTTATGAGGTTTATGACCGTTAATTAACGCTTTTGAGCTGAATGATAGATATCGTCATACGAAAGGGGCATTTGAAAAAATCTAACCCTATTTTATTCTTCTCTTACCATAAGCTAAACAACACGGTAGAAGAGAAACGAGGAAGCTCCTAGTAATTTTCGTGGAGTTAGACATTTTACAGGCATCCCTTTAATATGAATATGATAAAGTATGATAAAACCACTAGAGTTCCAAGTAAATTTTAAGGATTTGGGCAATGTTACTAAATTCCTTTAATATCAATTGTCAAATATTTTCAATTCGCGCATAATATTGTGGTAACGAGTGACACAAGTTCAATTTTCAAGTTTCAAGTTTATTTCAATTCAAATCCATAAAGTATAAAATACAGATTATATACAAAGTAAAAAAAAAAGAAAAAAACACACAACATGGAAAAAAATGTTTACAAATATACCAGAATTATAAAAAGTTAATTTATATCAGTAAATTAACTGCAAATAAAACCATAAGGTTCTGTCGAGGCAGTCCCCGTTATAAAGAAAAAAGTTACATACAAATTCTAACAATTGCCTATAAAAGATTTTTTTTAATAAAACAATAATAGACAGTGTACAAAACACAGTAGACAGATTAACATGCATGCATTATTATTAATTAAAAAACAGATTAAGTATTTCTTCATTTTTTAGAGTTTTATAAAGTGTCTCGGATATCTCTGGGGAGAGTATTCCAAATTATAGGGCCAGTGTGTCTAAAAGTAAATGCAGAATTTGTTGATGAACATTTATAATCAATATAATAATTATCAGGATTTCTAGTATTATAATTATGAACAGATTGTTTACATTTCATCATAGTGGCAATATTTATAGGCTATTTATCAGTTTTATGTTTAAAAAACATGAGCGAAATACAATATTTATTCAACTGATAAATATTTTAAAACTGGAGTTGTTGAAATAATGGTTTTGAATGGGCGTTCAAATCAAACATAAGACATATTCGTTAAATACATTAAATACGGCCAAACCATTGTATTATACAATAAAATCCAAATATTTTGTGGCAAAATATGACGTAATTTGCTGATGACAACCATATTTCTAAATTTTGTTTGAAATGGCAAGTATATGAGCATTCCAAGTTAAATGTTGGTCAATAATTACTCCTAAAATGTTAGTTGATTGGACTCGTTTTATTGAAACATCATTCATTTTTATACTTAATGCATTCAACTAATCATCTGAAATGATATTTTGCTTATAATGAAAATATATAAAGTTAGATTTAGATGTATTCAGAGACAATCTATTACTATTAAACCATTGTGAAACATGCTGTAATTCATTATTTAAAGTTTGACACAGAATATCAATATCTTTATGAGAATATAGGATATTGGTGTCATCAGCTAAAAGGACAAATTTTAGAATATTAGAATAACTTAAATCATTTATGTACAATAAAAATAAAAGAGGACCTAAAATTGAGCCCTGAGGGACTCCACACATGACTTGCATTGGGTCTGATAAAACATCGTTATATGAAACTATTTGGTGTCGATTTTTCAAATAATTATCAAACCATGTGCAAGCAACACCTCTTATTCCATAATAATTCAATTCATCTAACAAAATATTGTGATCTAAGGAATCAAAGGCTTTGTTTAGATCTTTAAAAAAGACATATATTGTGCAATTTATTACTTTAGGAAGTTACTAAATAATCATGAACATCTGTTAGAGCCATTTCAGTGGTTACATTTTTAGTAAATCCATATTGGCAAGAATTTAATATTGCATTATCCAATAAAAATGTATTCAAACAATTATATTCAATTCGTTCTAAAAAAAAATGTTTAAAAGGGTAAAATTGAAATTGGTCGATAATTACTTAAATTATGAACATCATCTTTTTTTGTATATTGGAGTGACTCTGGCTATTTTCATTTCAGATGGTATTATTCCTGTACATAAAGACATGTTAAAAATATGAATACGTAAGCGGTTCTAAAATATAATCAATAATTGTCTTAATTACACATGGATTAAAACCATCTACTCCACAACTTTGAGTACTTTTTAATGATTACACAATTGTTATTATTTCATTTGCAGTAACTGGTTTACAAAATAAAGATGCAGCACATGGTTGAGGCAAGAAATCTCTATAATTATTATTTACAGGAATTGTATTCAATCAAATATTTATTAAAAAAATCATTAAAAGAATTTGCAATATCATGTGGATCAAGAATATTTTGTACATTTACTATAAAATATGAAGGCAGCGCCTTCTTAGATTTACCAAATATCTCATTTATTACAGACCATGTTTGTTTAATATTCCCTTTTGTCTTCTTAAATCTTTGTGCATAATAAACCTTGCGTGCCTTTTTCAATAATTTATTTACCTTGTTTCGAGCTTTCTGATACTTTAGTTTATTATTATTAGAATGGTGCTTACAATATATGTTATATAATAATAATAATAATAATCTCGATTTATATAGCGCCTAATATGATTGATAATCATCTCTAAGCGCTTTACAATGATAATATTACCCCCGGTCATAGGATACAATGCAAACCAGCACACATCGTATGCACCATCTCCACTCCCTGGGGAGCATTCCTTCCAAGCGCTCATGGGCTCAAGAAGATCGTTCACATAAGGCTTTCACCTCCTACCGGGTCCCCATTTATACACCTGGGTAGAGAGCAGCAATTGTGGATAAATTGTCTTGCCGAAGGACAAAGGCAGTGGGCAGGGTATATAACTTATTTTTCTTCTTTATTTACCACTCAACCAAGGTTTTTTACATTTATTATTATCTTTTCTAGTAGAATATTTTAAATTTATACCAGAAATCTAGTATGTTTAAATCGACCATATGCTATTTCTACATGATTTGAATACATAACCACATTCCAATCCTCATCATGCAGATCTAAATTTAAACTAAACCGAACACAAAAAGTAACTTCACCCCTAGGCAATTGCCCATAATTTCATAACCGATTGTTGTTTCAAGATGTCATCTTACCACAATATTGGCACAGTTGTTATGTTCGATATGTGCACAAATCAGAGATATTCATTACTTTATGGTTGAATGAGCACAGATTAAAGACAAAATGGCCCAATTCGAAAGTCACAAGGTATTGCGCGTGCCTGTACATTGTTGTGAATCCGGGCCATTCTTTGAAAAGTGAAACTTTTTCGGAAAAATTGAAGTTTTATTTTTCTGTAGTTTTGTTCCATTTTTGGAATGATCCATGTGTAAAGTTTCATGAAATACATGATTTGAAGTTTAAAATGAACTTTTTTACTCATTTGCATAAATTTACATATTTCAATATTTTTCTAATAATCATAATTCAGAAAATAATCAAGATATCAAAAGGATAATTAGCAAGCTCATTCTTCTCACTTTCCTGTACAGGTTGATACCAACTTTGTACAAATTCAACCTTTCATTCTTTTCTAAACCCGATATTATAAAATTCCCATTTTTCCATTCATATTGTACATGTCACACACGTGACCACCCCAAAATGTCACACACGTGACCAGACGTTGCCACATAATTAAGTACTATAAAAACAACGGTTTGATATAATTCTCATTCATTGCCATTGTTGTACTTACAAATGTATAGTACTTCTCTGGTAATAAGATGAACATTATAGCTATTCATATTTTAAAGAATTTTCCCAATGAAATTTAGTTATGAAAAAAGCGCTCCGTGCGAAGTCACACACGTGACCCATGCCATTTGACCTCTGACATTGAGTTACGTAATCCTTATAAAATCTTTTGTGTTAAGTTTGAAAGACTACAACATATTCAAGTCACATATGAAGTAAAATCATTATAGTCTCATACTTACTGAAATATAAGCATCCCATTTCAAAATTTGTCATGTTTTGGGTCACACACGTGACCAAGAATGGCCCACCGCACATGTGGCGGAATGCATTGATCATGGTTTATGAAACAATGCTGTTTGATATTCCATTCATTTAGATTTTTTGATGGCACATGTGGTAAAATGCATTAATTGCAATTGTAAAACAATGCATTTTTTAATTTCCCAACTCTCAATAATTTGTAATGATGATAATACTTTTGCGAATTTTGAAATATGACTATTTTTTCTGTAATGTGTGTTCACTCAACCATGGATTAATGGTTACCTCTTATTTTTACACATTGTTTTCCTAACTACCATATGGATATATTGGCAAGACGAAATCTTGAAACGATTCTTGGTTATGAAATTATGGGCAATTGCTTAGGGGTGAAGTTACTTTTTGTGCTCGGTATGTTTACATTATGTTCATTAATTATACGTTTTCTAGGAATATAAAATTACAAATAATTTTCCCTGTTATTTGAAATAATGGTAAATGATCGGATGCATCATTAACAAATATTCCTGGGGTTATACCTGAGAAAACTTTGTTTGTGGATATATTATCTATAAGAGTTGCACTATTTACAGACAGACGTGTGGGCTTATCAATTAATGATTCCCATTATACATGTATGCTAATAAACATATATATTTCTTTTCATGAAAACCATCGAAACTATAAACCTTTTTGAACAATACATTAATTGTCACATACATACTTCACTGCATAGTGAAGTATTCATACGTCACAGAACAAATAGGGAAACAGATCACTATAACTATTGTGATGGTGTACTGACTTTAACACACAGAGATAGCGCAATATGTTTCTCCGACATTGACACTTTAACCAGCAGTGTACGGAGATCAAGTTTGTTAACTCATAACGGTAAGTCCATTAAGCAATACTAGAGAAGGCGTTATATTAATCGAGTATACTATAATTTGATGTGACGTAAATGTTAATTTGGGATCAATTTTAAAACATATTCCTGAATTATTTTGTATTCTCATTTTTGCTGTATACAGGCTATTGCGGTTATCACCTACATTAAATATCTGAAAAGAGAATATGTTCGTGTACTTCATCAAATGCATGCTTTATGCCAGTGTATAAATGTTGATTTTGTTTTCTTATCATTTCCTATAGATTTTTGTCGAGTTCGAGTTAAACGTTAAAGGGAGCCAAGGCGAACCTTCATCAGCACACTTTGAAGAAAGATGCGTGGTCTTTTTACATGCACTGCATGCGTTTCTCTCAAGACTTAGATCAGTAAGACACTGTGCAGCTCTAAAGATCGACTCTCGCTACCTTGTGAACATTTTGCGAATTTGAAGACGCTGTAATTTTTAATTAAAGCAGCAAAGTAAATGTGGAGCCACGACAGGATTACTGTGACCTCTATAGCCTGGATTCTGGACTGACGACCATTCAACAGATCTGTCACACACAACCTTGGCGACCTTGGTCTGTCTATCGTTAAACCGAAGCCTTGGGACCAGATATTTACAGATCTTTTTTTCTTTTTTTAGAGTTAAACAATTGGGAAAAATGTTGAATCGCGCGAGGACATTATTCGCTGTGTGCATCAGCGTGGCGATGTACCTTGATGGACGGTCCGAAGCAGCATCAAGAGCGTCTTTTCAGCGCGATGATTGGGCTTTGACACCGCTTGAAACAGCACGAAATGAAATGAGAAATGGAACTGAGAATTGTACACTGTATGCAGCTGAGAAAAGCGTCGACTGCACTTACAGACATCTCACATTTGTACCCAGCGATCTACCAGCGGATACAATGTCTATTTACTTATCCGGAAACCAAATTCAGACCTTGGGGAATAATGCTTTCAGTCGATACATACATTTGACTAGTTTGGATATTTCTTACAATATTCTAGGTTTGATTGAACATGCGGCATTCAAACCCCTCACAGAATTGATCAGACTCGATCTTAGTCATAATGAACATATTCACTTCAGTAACGGAATATTAGAATTGTCCAAACATCTTCAGTACTTTAACATGTCCTATTGTGGATTGACATCCTTACCAAGTGACATCGTGGAATCATCTAACCTTATAACACTAAATCTGTCGCGCAATAATTTAACATCAGTAAACTTTACTACCTGTAAAATGCAAGAAAACGGATCTATGTATTTGTCCGATAATCATTTCCAATCCCTTACTCCCGAAACATTTACGTTTGATTGCCACTGTGACTTCCTTGGCATAAGGTACAGCCCGATTCAATCAATCGATCCAGATGTCATCGCCTCCCTACGTGTCCGGTCTCTTGCATTCGGAGGAGATAACATTTCGTCTACGACATGGACTCATTTTCTGAAAGGCGTTGCCAGATCAAGTAATATAGAGGTCTTAGAAATAAAGGTCGCTGGTCTAGATCAGTTTTCATCCGATTTTTTTGACGCCTTAGAAGATTATCCCTTAAATGAGATGTTCTTGGACAGCATATTGCAACTTTATCCGCTCGTATTTAGTAAGCTGACAAAAGTATCCACTTTAACACTATGGGATAACGAAATCAAGATATTGAGACCAGAATATTTCTCTGGCATGACTGGCCTAAACAAACTCAATCTGGGTTTCAATTCAATCAGCACAATAAACTCTTCTAACTCTTCTTGGGACGTGAATCTAACGTCGCTCGATCTATCCGGCAACAAATTTATAGAAATAGAACCATTTGCATTTCATGGTTTGAACAATTTAGCTATACTTGATTTGAAACAAAGCTCAGAACTACAATTCCTGCAACTGGATTCTTTCGCAGAACTTCAAAACTTGCGTAAATTGAACCTAGCAGAGAGTGGAGTAATAATTGACATGTCGATAGATGAGCCTAATCTGATATCTCTCACACTTGAACGTATGACGTACTTTCCTGGTTGCTTAGATCCTGGAGAAACCTTCAAGTACATTCCATCTCTTGAGGTGCTTAACATGGCCGATTCATCCATCGTTTCTCATGACATATGGAACAATATCTTGAGCTTGTCATTGTTTCAAGGACTGCATTCTTTACGCTCTCTTGACCTGAGCCGGAATTCATTGAATGAGCTATCATCCGGAATATTTCAGGATTTATGGTCTTTGGAAGAACTAGATCTTAGTACATGTGAAATAGCATCCATCGAATCAGGTGCTTTTAACACATTGGAATCACTCCAGATGTTATTTCTACAAAATAACCTCATTCAGAATTTCCACCCGGCTTCGTTACATGACTTGCCAAAACTGTCAATATTCTTGGCTGGTAGTAATGAACTAAACAGTCTTGATCAACATTTCTTTAAACACAATTTATTGCTTACCAAAATAAAACTGTCAAATAATAAATTGACAGGCTTCAACAAAAGTACATTCGACCCAGTATGGTCGTCTTTACAATCGATCGATATAGCGGAAAATCCACTAGTCTGTGATTGTCAGCTCCGTTGGATAGTTGATTGGTTTCACGGTTCTCTACAGGTTAAAAGTGAAAATGAAACCATCTGCTCCCCCGTATCGGCCACGTTGGAACCGTTTCGCGGGAAACCCTTGATGAACTTCGATCCGAAAGGCCTGTGTGACCAAAACGCTACACTTTACGCTGCTATTAGTGTGTGTGGACTAGCAGTATTGGTCATTCTAGTGCTGATGTACCACAACCGCTGGAGTCTGAAGTACAAGTTATTTCTTCTTAAACTGGCCTTGTTAGGCTACAAAGAGATGCAGGATGCTCGCGATGCAGAGGACTTTGACTTTGACTTAAATGTCATTTTCACTGATGAAGGCGAAGAGTGGGTACAAAGGCAACTGCGACCTTTCGTCGCAGAGAGCTGTCCACATCTGGCTAGGAATGTGTTTGGAGATGAAGACCTGTTCCTTGGCATGCATGTTCTTGATGCTGTTCTCCACGCGGTGGAAAACAGCTTCAAGACCGTGATCCTCATCAGCGCGGCAGCTGTCAACGACCACTGGTTCATGACAAAGTTCCGCATCGCTCTCAATCACGTGAACGATGCCCAGACAGAAAATGTCTTCCTTGTCTTCTTGGAGGACGTCGAAGACGACGAGCTCCCTTTTCTTGTAAGGCTTTTTCTGAGCGACCACGGATCATATCTTCACTGGACCAACGATGACGAAGGGCAAAAATACTTCTGGAAAGAACTGAAGAAATATTTGACTGTTAATCGAAGGACCGATCGTCGGATCCCAGTTGAATAAACCGATATATAGTACAATGTGCGTAGTCATGAATGTAAGCATCAAACAAATATTATATTATACGTTTCGAATAGGTTGACTATCCGTCGTCAGGACGGATAGTCAACATATTAGAAACGTCGAGCCCCTCCTACCATCCACCCTATCCTCGCAATACCAACAGTCCTTTCCAGGACTATCCCATCAGTCCTTTCTAGGACTACCAACAGTCCTTTCTAGGACTACCAACAGTCCTTTTTAGGACTCTCCTAGAAAGAATGCCAACAGTCCTTTTCAGGACTATCCCAACAGTCGATCTTTCTATGACTAGCAACAGTCCTTTCTAGGACTACCAACAGTCCTTTCTAGGACTACCATAGTCCACAGTCCTTTTCATGACTTACCAATCCACCCCTCTCACATAGTGGTGCAACCGCAAACCACACGTATTATATACACCACCATGGAAACCGATACTTACAAGCAACATTTAAATATTACATTGTCAATGATAAGTGATATATTTGATGGTTAATCACATGACTGATCGAACAATCGAAGATTGGTGTAAAAATAATGTATATATTATTCCTTTGATTAATGGTTTTAAAGCAGATATTACCATTACAGATCAGTTTGAACACTACTCTTATAATTATCAATTCCCGAAGTTGATCTCATATCTTTCGGCTTTTCGTCAAGATGTATATAGTTTATGTCTACCGTACGACCAACGTAAAGGGTTTCATCTTTAGGCGTACAAGGCAAATGGGGGTGAGGCGGGGGCTAGGGGCCTGTAGCCCCTCCCCTCCATGAGAGTTTTGAAAACAGCAATACGCGGACAAAACGCGTCTCAAAGTCGAGTAAGCTCATGTCATTCAGGTCAAATCATGAAAACGGCAATATTCGAGAAGAGGTTACATTTATATCTTTATGTCTTATTCGGGCAAATCAAGTGATTTTCGGACTAAATTGTAAAATAAATATCTAATTTGTATTTGTATAGGAAATATCTGAGTCATGTTGTATTAATGTCCTAATTAAAACGTTTGAAAGAGTCAGTGTTACTTTAATTGTATATATAGTATTGATATATTGATTTGTTGTAATAATTATTATGTCTATACATGTATTTTGATTGATTTTAGTTGCTCAAATGATCTTCTGCTTTAGGGTTAGTTTGACTAGCATACTATGCTATTTTACAGTCATTTTCACCAATTGATGAGAAATTGTTAAATATTGTACATAATTGGTGATTTTGTCGAATTGGTATAAATAAACATATTCAATCAAAATTAAATTCAAAATAACAAAAATAAAAATATGAACATTTATATAGCGCAGTTACTATGAATATTATACTCTACTGCGCTTAAATAATTATTGCATTATTATTACCCATGGTCATCAAAAAATACTTTTTCAGACGAGACAGAGTGTTGAAGACCCTTTTTCTTTCTTCTGTTTTGCTTGGAAGGTTAAAGGGATAGTTGAGTATTGGTCAAACTTAACTTTAGTAACCAAAACCTGCACCATTACGGTACAAAATAATAGTTATAACTTCACCATGCATGCTCGAAAAGTATACACAATTACAAACGATTAAGTAAAACCCCTGTTATCATTCAAAAAGAGCCTTTACAACTCAAGAGGGCGCTCTCTAGAAAAATAATTGGTTTTAGCCATTTTTCATACAAAATTGCGCATATAATGTTCTGTTAAAATAATGATTCAATAGAGATATCATCAACAACTTTTTAAAAACCTAATCAGATTTTTTTCAAAGTAGTCTTTAATCATTTTTAAAAAAAATTCTATAAAAAGTCAAAATATCCCCTGGCGAAGAATTTTTGAATAAAAATATGTTTATGGATATTTCAGCCGTTTCTGAACCGATTTTGTTCAAATAAATGTTATTCTGTCATTAAAATTGTATGTTTGTTCAAATTTGACAGTCAGTTTTTCATTATCTCACAAAAAATGTTTTGTTGTGAATAGCCCCCCTATACCAACACCCAACTATATTATCCCTTTAAACATGGGATGGATAACATTTGGACAAAAGATCTCATCCCCCGTGAAAAAAAAAACTTGTGGCATGTGGTTAGAGCATCAGCCAAGCAGTCCGAAGGTCTGCATGTGGTTAGAGCATCAGCCAAGCAGTCCGAAGGTCTGAGTTCTGATCCGAGGCGATATTGTTAGGCATACATTTTAATTGCTAATCGTTATTTAGATAATTAAATCACATATGTATAACATGCTGTGTACATACATTTTGAACAATATTTTTTATTGAAATGACATGCAGGAATACATATATTTTCTGTATGTTGTAAACAGTGGCGCAGCGAGGGGGCTGAGGCTCCTGGGTTCGAGCACCCCTCTCGAACTGTTTTTTGATGATTTTTATTATGGGGCTTTGAAAAGCTACAATCCAAGAGCTTCCGGGGGTTGCGTACCCCGGACCCCACCAGAGGCCCTAAGGGAGGACCCTAGCGGCTCAGGCTTAAACGTGCTCCCAGGTTGGAGCCCCCCCCCCCCTTGCTTAATTCCTGGCTACGCCACTGAGGGTAAAATATGTAAATAATAATGGATTCTTATAACGCACACGTATCTATCACAGTGCATAGGGTTAGTTGTAATAACACTTACTGTGGTGTTATGCCCGGCGCAGACAGAGCCGACTCGACTGGTTGTCATTCCGATCGGCTCAGTTTTCAGTGCCTCGCGACACACATTTTGCCAGTCGAGAGACAGTCGGATGCCAGTTGGGGCCGATTTAACACGATAAATCTGCTCCGACCGACCGGGCCCAACTCTAGCCTTATTAAAACCAGTCGGATCGGGTCGAGTCGGCTCTGTCTGCGCCGGGCTTTACAGAACTTCCCGGAGGTCCTGGATGTGTTCAAACATGCAACAAACGCACCGTGGGACGCTCGTCGAGCAGTCTGTGCATCCGTCGTCGATGACCACGCGATCGCGTTAACAATCATCACGATTACAGGAACGCGGGCACAGGACATTATCAGGTTTTGATTTATTTTTCGCGACTACTATACTCCGCAAAAAAAAGGAACTGGACACTTGTATGAGACCAAATATTTCGTATTCATTAACGATACAATATATCAAATTAAAGATAAAATTACCCTCTTCAATATTCGCATGAAATCCAGATGAAATCATTCATGCATGACTTGTCACGGTCAGTTAACCACACCAAGGTCTGTTTTCAAAAATAGCAAAAATGGAACATCCACTCAACCATATAAATGTTGATAAGCATAATCTAAAACGCTATATTCATGAGATGGCATAATTTGTCATTACAAATGTAACCTTTTCTATCTTCATCTCAATAAAGAGTATAGTTGAAGACAAATTGTGAACGTTATAGGTGTTATTTTCATCCAAAAGTAACAAAATGGGGAATTCCATGCCAAAGCTTTATTAGTCAAAACCACAGTTTGTGGCCTTATTTCAGCATGAAAATGGTATACATTTTTCTCAAGAATTATACCGTAGTCCAAAGATCTTCAAAACCTGAAGTCACCCTTGGTCAAACATTTGGGCAGTCTTTAACATGACATTTCTCTCGGTAACTATGGTTCAAATTGCAGGGGACACATGAATTAGACAAGCTTCATGCCTGTAATACAGACCAGTATGATAATGCTCTCATAACCTGACCCTGTTTTATTGACAAATTTGTATTTCCAGACTTTTTCATAACAATAAAGTTGAATAATGTCATAATTTACTTGCCCCGCTCATCCTGTTTTAAGTGAAACGCTTACTATCATTTCAGTCGAATAGTGTGGTCCTCCATTGTTTTGCTATTTTTGAAAACAGACATTGCTAGTGTTAATTGACCATGGCATTTCATGCATGAACGATTACACCTTTAAGTTATACCCTGCATGTAGAGGACTAAATTCCCTTTAATTTGATATATGATCATGTACACTTTATCGTACATTAATATGAAATATTTCAACTTATACAAGTGTCCAGTTTCTTTTTTTGCGGAGTATATTTCACTGTCTGGCCAGATGGTTAGGATTTAAGATCGTGTAATTTACGCTTAGTATTAGTATGCTTTATACTAGCTGTTTATTTTGTTAATTGAACGTGTTAAAAGAGATATGTTTATGGAGCAAATTGTGAGCCCTTAAGCACGGCGACGACAGAGCCGACTCGACCCGATCCGACTGGTTTAAATCAGGCTAGAGTTGGGCCCATACGGTCGGTCGGAACAGATTTATCGCGTTGAATCGGCCCCAACTGGCATCCGACTGTCTCTCGACTGGCAAAACTGAAAACTGAGCCGATCGGAATGGCAACCTGTCGAGTCGGCTCTGTCTGCGCCGGGCATTACTTGCTCGAAAAAAACATTTGATGCATCGCAGCACATCGCAATACATCGCGAGTCCCCGACCAAGCCCGTACACTGTGTCAGCTTGTACAATCAAGGGGGTAGTAAAAAGTCCCTTGCATGCATGAATGCGCCGAAACTGTCTGGGGTTATTTAACAGAAGAACATCCTATTGTGGTTGATTGCCGATGTATATATATCACGGATGATCATACCGGCAAACGTGTCCTTATCCCTGGTCCTTATACTATGCATGCGAAGAGGTGTGTTGTCTGGCTTTTGGTAGATCCTTCTATTCTTGCGTATTTTGTTCTGGGGTTTTGGGGTGATCATACGCTTTTTTATACTCGACCCGGCTTTTTGTAGCGTTGGCTAATGAGTAATGATCGTCCTGCAGTTTTGAGAATCAGATGAGTGGAGGAACGAGCTTCAAAAGTGTTTATCATTAGTATTATTATATTTATCATCATTAAGACGTCGTGTTGATCAACTTCGACTCGATACATAACCTAGCACAGATATTGTACACAAGCAGCATGACGTCGAAGGTCGATCTGCCGAGAACCATCAAACCTGTCTACTTGCTGGTCGTCGTTGTGGGACTAGCACTTCTCGTGACCCTTGAACTGGCTGAAACCATCTCATCTTGTAAGTCAAGTTGATGCTGAACTCGTTGTTGATGTTGTTTGTAAGCTGATGTTATTTTTGTTTTTGTTTATACAGTTTATTTAAAGGGGAGCGCCAGGCAAGATAAAAACATATGCTTAGTTGTGTTGTAGGAAAGCAATGTTATATATGTCCCGTAACCAGGCGCGCCGGAAGCAGTTTTGGATTGGGGGGGGGGGGGCAAAACCCCAAGGGGGCTCACAATTTGTGTGTGTGTAGGGGCTCATGCCCAATCACACTCTGGGTTGCCAACTTTCAGCCAGATGTGAGAGTGAGACTGAGCGGGGGGAGGGTGTGGGGGGGGGGGGGGGGGGGGGGGTGTCCCCCCTTCCACGGTAGGGAGCTTTTGCATTTTTGGACTTGAAATTGTGCAATCTGGTGCATACCTAGATAGGAAATTCGGCTGTATTTGGGAAAGCGTGATATGATTTGATCGACCAGAAAGTTTTAATATATTTTTCACGTAGAAAACAAATAATTGACACACTAATAAATATGTACCCCAAAACACACACACAACAACATAAACCATAATTATCCAACATTATGTATGATCCAACAACACAGAGCTAATAATGAGTCCCGAGGGCGCGAAGCGCGTGAGGGCTGGGGCAGGGAGGGAGGGGGAGGGTTTGGGAGGGGGTATCCCCCTCCCATGTTAAGAAAGATTTTGCATTTATGGACTTGAAATTGTGCAATCTGGTGCAAACCTATATAGGAAATTCGGGCTTAAGATTAACTGTATCTGGGAAAGCGTGTTATGATTTGATATATTTTTCACGAAGAAAACAAATAATTGACGCACTAATAAGTACGCACCCAAACTCGCACATAAATATTGTATTTAGTGTCATACACAGTTCCAACATAAACCATACGGCGCATGTATGATCCAACAACATGGCCTAAAGCCAATAATGAATCCCGAGGGAGCGAAGCGACCGAGGGCTTGGGCAGAGCCAGAGGGGGAGGGTTTGGGAGGGGGTATCCCCCTCCCACGGGGAAGATTTTGCATTTATATACTTGAAATGGTGCAATTTGGTGCACTTCATGCCATACCTGTGAAGGAAATTTAGAATCTGAGTTAAACAAAAAAAGAATAAAATGTCTATGCTCTCATCAGATGTTTACAACAAACTGAAATAATCTGTTCGCGCGCAAAGCGCGCAGCGAAAATTGAAATGGATGCATAAACTAAACCCCTCAAAAAAAGTTCGGAAACTCAAGTTTGATCGATCATATCTCTCGTATTTTTTAATAAGAATACTCGAAATCGGTGACACAATAAAGCCTCATTATATACCTTTTAAACGGTGCATTATGTGTAGTGTCTCGGGCGCGAAAAAATTGGTCTTGGTCAGGTGAACGGCAAATCATCCCCCCCAGGTGTAAGAACCTGTCTACGCCACTGTCCAAAACTATCGTTTGTCAAATTCAATGGTAAAACGATCTTATGAGGGATATAATACAATTTATTGATATACATAATAGTGCTTATAACCATTGTTTGTTGTTTTGGTTTATTTCAGGGCGTTTTGGCGTGGAAAGTGGTCAACTAATGAACTCTAATTACAACGAAAACACAGAGTGAGTACATTTTGGTTAGCTGACTTGATAAATACAATTAGCGATTAGCATTCTGTAAAATATGTTGCTATGTATTTTGGGCCATTCAATAATTATAAGGGCATGATGGATGCACGAAGCATTTTAGTCCAAATTTATTTCTATTACGAAGATATTATGCTCTTAATTTGCCATTAATTTAAAATTTCATAAAAATAAGGTATGATTTTAGAGTTTTGTAGCAATGTAACAATGTTCTAAACGTTTCGACGTTGATAATGTCATTGTATTTATCTTGAATGCTGATTTAATTTTATATCACAATGCATTATTCAATCATTCAGATTAATCGAGAGCAACATAAATGTTGAGGCTAGACAGTTCGCCATTCAGTCACCAGACTTGGTCATGGGCAAAATCAACCATGGGAGGTGGCAAGACACCCATTCGGTGGATGGTACGCTTGGCAAACAGAACAAGGGGATGCCATTGACTGGAGCCTCTATAGAAGGGGGCAAGCAAACATCAGTTTCGAGCGAAACAAATCAAGTGAATGACTTGAACTCGCACATTGCTGAAATTGGTCGAAAATATCCGCCTCTGGACGATCAGCAAAGTAGAATACAGCAAGGGAATGCGATAGCCTCGCGAATCAGCGGAAGGGAACAAGGGAACCCTTCATTTGCAGATATACTCAGTAGAGAACGAAACAATATCGGACTTTACAATGCCCTGCATTCCCTGGTGCGCGAGAGATTTCTTCCAAATTACTATCTACGTGGCAGACGGGACGAGCAGACGGAGAGCGAATACAAAGAGAGTCACGTGGTCTTCCTGCACGTGCACAAATGCGGTGGAACGACTGTCAAGAACACCCTGTCCATAATTGGGAAAGAGGAGCACATAAAGTTACATCCAATGGCCGTTCGATCTCAACTTGATACAATCTACACGTGCTTTGGTCAGGGAAGCACAGGCGGTAGACAATGTGACCGTCTCCGTGCTGGTGATGACTCCAGGCGCTGCATTTTTGCGGGTAGCGCTTCCTTCGGCGTCTGTGACAGCCTACGGGGCAGACCGTGTTCATACTTCACCGTGTTACGGGAGCCGGTGGACAGGATCGTCTCTTCGTACATCTTCTGTCAGGAGGCCGACGACAATTGTCATATGGACGTGGAAGGATCATCTATCACGGATTGGGCGCTGAGAAAGGGAAGCAAGTTTTTCAGCTTGCTTCACTGGAGTGAGTTCGATTTACGGCAGGGCAGGTTTGTGAGACAAATGATGGATAAAGAAACCAGACGGTCAGTTCTTGACTACTTTCTCCAAAATCTTGAAAACTGGTTCTCCTTTATTGGAATCACAGAGGAGATGGATATGTCTTTGAATATGTTAGCAGATGTGTATGGCTTTCATGTTGAACAAGGCCTGAAAAGTAACGAAGGCAAGACCAAATCCCGGATGGACCAGCAGCGGCTTGACAACTTGAAGGAAACGCTACGAAGTAACGCAACCGTCATGGAGGCGCTGTATGAAGATATCATGCTTTACAGAAAGGGGAAGGACATATTTACAGAACAGGTGAAGCAGTTTAATAAAAAGAAATACTAACTAAAAATACCCATTTTAAAACATTTGTTTCAGTTCTGGGAACGTTTGAATTCATATTGTTAGCAAACGAGCATTATATATTTTAACAAATTATACTGTCCACCTTTTGCAAGCCCAAATTCACCATTTGCATG
>JBAMJV010001435.1:70000-157969 GCA_037951105.1 Echinarachnius parma
CCTCAAGAACGATCATGGGTCTCACCTTTGATTATGAAGTGAGACCACCTGGGGGTGTTTCACAAATATCCTAAGTTGAACTTGAACTCTAAGTTGGACTTAAAAATTATGGTAAGCCGTTAATTGTTTTGAATAAAATGGTAAAAGTGCTTTTAAAAGCCATAAAATGTTGTTTCATATCACAAGTATTTTTCTATTATCACGGAGATTTCATGTTCTTAATATAACATTTATGAAAAGTCCAAACTACTTGCATTTTTGCAGTTTAATATATTTTTATTCCAAGGCTACAAATTGCTTACCATACTTTATAAGTCCAACTTAGAGTTAATTTCAACAAATAGGATCTTTGTGAAACGCCCCCATGGTCCTAAATTGTCCTTCGTCTTAACCCATAGTTTGACCACAGGGAGTGTATATTATGCCATTACTCATCCACCCATCTACCTACCCATCTTAACCTAATCAATAAACCAATACCACGTCACCGCAATCACAAAAAGAAGTTTATCGATTATACGGAGTGTCTTCAAAGTGACAATGTATAGTTACAGATGAAACCAAGTATACAGTATAAACAGTCATACAAACCCGCATACAGTTATTAACGTGTAGTTCTGGAATATAACGGTATGCTTTAATATCTTACGCGAGGAAACTTTCGATATCATCTACAATATATAGTATTTGCTTCTTAAACTTGGCAAACATAATCCGAAAGTGATGAATTATAGAATTGAAAGACTCGTTTTTTATGTGCAGCCTGCTGTTTTTTTGTTTGATTCTCAACTTATCAATGGATGTATCGGCGACAATATGTAGGACACTGTCGTAAAGCGGTGAGTTTCAGTCTATTAATACATTTATGAGATTGTTTTTAAACATAAACATAATAATATTATACAGGTTGAGTTAACAAATGTTTGGTCCAGTTTGGATAACAATATAAACAATGCATTTTCTTGTAACAAGTCGAATGGAAGTTATATAACTTCACTTCAAGCAATTCAAGCGGGTACATCGTTTTGTTGATAAATCAAAGGACTAGAGAATTCACTATCAAATAAAAATAAACATGGTACATATATCATTTTAGTCATTTTACCATACTCCAGAAAAACATGGAAATTTCATAAAAGCGTTTTAAAAAGGGGAATATTTTGTTTTCATTAAAATGTTTTCTCTCTATAATGTATATTATTTGCTGTAAATCTCAAAACAAGTAAATTTACATTTTAAGAAATGGGACATTTACAATACATAGGCCTCTGCGTTCTTCTTGGGACATATGTTATGCCCTAAATGTATCACATTGTAACTACTTTTTGTAAAGATATTAGAAGGACATATTTGTATTTTGTACGTTTTTGTTTTTGTTTTTGAAAGCATTGTATATATTCTGTCATGGACCATAACAAAACATAAAGACAGAAACAAAAAGATATCCAATTATTGTTTCCTAGACTGCAAGAACTTACTACTGCCCATTAGGCAGTTAGGCGCAGTAAGTTATTTGAAGTCAAATTATTTGATAATATAAATACCTATCGATTTATTCGGCGTTTTGTTGTATAAATAGTTGTCAATAAATAGTGTACACGGTTGGACGGCACACTACTCAATTTGCAACGGGGTTAGATAGATCTGTGCACTTGCTGATCTTTTGAAATTATTTATTGGGGGACGTACATGCCCCACGGGAGCGTCCAATAACACCACCACCACCACCACCCGGCATCACTAGCACAACAACTTTACCACATTATCAACGCGACACCACAACAACCAAAATATTATCATAACCACTACCACCACCACAACGTCCACAGCCGTATAATTACCACTATACTAATTTGTCCATCGATAACCACCACCACAACCCCCACCACCATCACCACCACAAAAAAAACATATCACTACCACGTCCAGCACCACTCCACTACCCCAACCACCACCACCACTAACCCCGCCACCACCATCATCGCCACCACCACCGCCACCACCACAACCACCAATACCACCAACACCACTTACCCCGCCACCACCATCATCGCCACCACCACCGCCACCACCACCCCCACCACCAATACCAGACCACTATACCACAACCACCGCCACCACCACCAAAACCACACCACCCCCACCACCATCACTACCACCACCACCACCACCACCACCACCACCACCACCACCATCACCATCACCACCACTATAACCATTATTATTTGATACCCAAAAGGCATGTTTATTAACAGAAAATTCAATTGTTTGTTTTAACAGAGTTACATCAACAGCGATGAAAACCGAGACTGGATGATGTCAGCAACAATCAACCAGTATCAGCATGGCGGATGAGATCCAGACATTCAGTTACAAAGCTCCGCCAAAAAAGAAAAAGAGGAAGCCACCGCCCGAAAAGGAGAATCCCGACGATAAAAAGGATGGGGAAAAGAAACCGGAAGAGAAAAAGCCTCCAAAGTCACCGGAAGAGGACGAAGAACTCGCCAAGGAGAAAAAGCGGAGGGAGGAGTCTGTGCGTCGAGCGGAGATCCTGAAAAAATGGAAGAAAGACGAGTCACGAGGGAGAGGGAGGGGCAGAGCTAGGGGACGAGGGAGGCCCC
Organism: Echinarachnius parma; assembly: GCA_037951105.1. Lineage (NCBI taxonomy): Eukaryota > Metazoa > Echinodermata > Echinoidea > Clypeasteroida > Echinarachniidae > Echinarachnius > Echinarachnius parma. The sequence continues at coordinate 72,622 of JBAMJV010001435.1, forward strand.
CAGGTCGCGGGGGTCCTCCGGGAAGAGGTAGAGGAGCACCTCCGGGCGACAGACCACCTCCTGGGAGTGGAGACAGAGGGAGGGGGCGCGGAAGAGGTCGGGGAGGCAGTGCTAGGGGACGTGGCAGAGGCGCGCCAGCACCAAGAGGAAGAGGTGCGCGCAGGGTTGGAACTGTTAGCAGCAAACCTCCCTTGGAGAGCATCCAAGAGGCCAGGGAGAGTCGCGCGTCGACCCGGCAGGCGTGGAGCCGCCCTACAACCACTCAACAAAAACCACCTACCCCGAAAGAAGAACCCAAGGTGGAGGAACCCAAACCAGAACCGGAAGAAAAGCCCAAAGAGGAGGAGAAACCGAAAGAGCCAGAAATGAAGCCCGAGGAGAAAAAGAAGGCTTCTGGCTTCTTCAACAAGTGGTTTCGTAAGAAACCCGAGCCGAAGCCAGAACCACCGGAAGAAAAGAAAGAAGAGGAAGTCAAGGAACCTGAACCCCCAAAGGAGGAGGAAAAGCCTGTCGAAGAGGAGACGAAGGAGGAGCCACCGAAGGAGGAAACCCCACCACCGGAAGAGGAACCGAAACCTGAAGAGAAAGAAGAGGAAGAAAAGGCACCAGAACCAGAACCTGAACCGGAGCCAGAACCTGAACCAAAACCAGTTGGTCCCGAGAAAGCAGAGACGAAAGAAATATGCACGCAAACAGAGGAGATTGTCGAGGAGAAGAAAGAAGAAGAGGCGCCGCCAATAGACCCACCGCAAGAGGAACCTCCGCCACAAGAACCACCCGAAGAGCCACCAAAGGAAGAACCACCACCACCACCACCTGTCGAAGAGCAAACGCTTCCCGAAATAGCTGAAGAAGAAGAACCACCGGTTGTGGAAGAGAGCGAAGAGGTCAAGGAGAAGCAAAGGGGTATCCTGTCTACCCTGTTTGGGAGGAGGAAATCCGTGTTCAGTTTAAAGTCTCAGGGATCCAAGGCTAATTTGAGATCACCAAGTATGGCAAACATCAACGCCTCGCGCGTCTCGCTGCAGCCCTCTGTGAAAAATCCAAACGCGTCGCAGGTGTCACTTCAACCGAGCATGAAGAGCGTCAAAGCAGCGGACGACGTGGACACCGGAAATCAGAATAAGCAGGAAGATAAGAAAGGGTGGGGTAAACTGAAATCTTTCTTGAAAAGTGACAAGCCGGAAGAAAAGGCGGTGACACCACCTCCGCCGCCGCCTCCAGAACCGCCACCAAAAGGCCCTACTCCACCACCTCCGAAAGAGCCAACTCCAGAACCTCCAAAGGAACCAACTCCACCTCCATCTCCACCAAAGGAAGAGCCGCAGAAGCCAAAAGTAGCTGCGGCAATCGAGGAGACAACAGGTGGTACTAGCAATGAGCCACCGAAGGACGCATCGAATCGCCCGATCGTGATCATTAACGCTTCACCGGGAGATGCGGAATTTCAGAAAACGTTGATTAATGCGCTTGGTGGAAGTTTGCCAGCCGGTGATGATGATGGACAACAGAACAATAGACAAGTGGGAATGAACGGTATGCAACCAGGGATGTATGGGATGCCTCCAATGATGATGCCGTACATGATGCCCCCGCCGCCAATGCCGTACTACGGTATGAATCCATACTATGGACCACAGATGCAGCCACCACCACCACCTCAACCGCAATACCAACGGCAATACCAACCTTACGAGCAACCCCCTCCGCCTCGGGAGCGTCCGTATGAACCTTTGAACCGACAGCAAAGGGAATTCATCCAGGAAATGCCAATGAGTAGTGCTATACCCCCTCCAAAGCGCCGAGACCCTAAAGTGCTGTCTCCAACTGCACAGCTCATAGAAACGAATCCCGGGCGCCTCATTCAACAACCGGCCGCGCAACCGGAATGGACAAAGAAAGAAGCGAGCAAAGCCAAACGGGACGAGATTCGCTTCAAGGTGCGGAAGAAGCTGCACGAATCTTTGAAGGATGTCGAGGAGAACGCCCAACTCAGCGATGAGAAGTTCGAAGACAGCGACATCGACGACGAATTCTACAACGCGACCGTGCGGAAGCGTGATCGCAAGAAGAAGAAATCTCTCGCGGACTTCAACGAGCTCCAGAAGGAGGAGATGGCGAGGAAGGCAAAGATTGCGGAGGAGAATAGAATCCGAAAGGAGGCGGAGGACGCGGAGGAGTTAAGGCGACAGATCGCCGAGGATGGAATGAACGAGCTGCTGGCAATGATCAAAGGAGAAGAATTCAAAAACGATGAAAACGAAGATCCCACACGAATTATGGCAGAGCAGAGAGAAGCGAGGGCCAATGATTCAGACAACCCGGCAAAGGATGACGGACCGATGGAGAAAATGATGAAAGCCAAGGAAGAGCTGGAAGAAGAAAAGTTCAAGAAGCCATTCGACATCGACGCCGAATCACCGATCATCTTTCCCGACGAGCAAACGTACGACAGTTTTAGCAAGTTAGTAGCGGACGTTGGCAAACACGGCGTTGATGGTCTTCCGCCCGAGAAGACGAATGGAAAAGACGCGGGGGCCAGATCGGGCCAGAACGCGGCAAGGACAGATTCGGCACCAAGTACCGGAGACACCCCGTCGCCGTTCAGCGTCACAATCGCAGACGACCTCCTCTCAATGATCAACAACTCAGTAACTCCACCTCGGTCGTCGGAGAAAACTCGAGACACGAAATCCGACGTGTCAAGGAAGACATCCGTCTCCTTCGCACCTTCACCGAAGAAGCACCAGAACGAAACACAGCAGTGGCTCTTCGAGGCACAGAATAAGTTACTAGAAGCAAAGAGACTTCTTAGCCCTAACTCTAGTTAATACATGTCATTTGTCATAAATATTTGTAATGTTTGAAATGGGCGTCACAGGTGTTCGAATCAAAATGCAGAATTACTTTTTCTATTATTGCATTGTATTTAACATATATATTTTCCTTAGACCCCAGTCAGAGAGTATGCGGCTTAAGTTTTTGAAAGGTTTAAGTCGTAACCACTTAATCTGACCAGGGGGTGTTTCACATGCAAAGATCCTAAGTTGAACTTAACACTAAGTTGGACTTAAAAAGTATGGAAAGCTGTTAGTTTCTTTGAAACAAAATTGTAAAAGTCCTTTTAAAAGGCATAAAGTGTCGTTTCTAATCATTAATATTTTTCTATTATCAAGGAGATTTCATGTTCTTCATGTACAATTTATGAAAGTCTAAAATACTAAAAGTTGGCATTTGAATATATTTTATTCCAAGGCTTCAACTGGCTTTCCATACTTTGTAAGTCCAACTTAGTGTTAAGTTCAACATATAAAAGCTCCTATTATAAAAGGAGATAAGCGTTAGTAACTAAGTCTAGAAGACTGCAAAAAATATCATACTGATACATCATTATTTTCATAGCTTATAGTTTACTACTACATGCACCGATATCAGCTGCAGTTCTAGTCTAGTTTTAGACCCTGCTTCTGGTCGCCTAGGGAATGTTTCACAAAGATCATAAGTTGAACTTAACACTAAGTTGGACTTAACAAGTATGGAAAACCATTTGTAGCCTTGGAATAAGATATATTCAAATGCAAAAAATGCAAGTATTTTAGACTGTCATCAATTATACATGAAGAACATGAAATTTCCTTGATAATAGAAAAATATTAGTGATTTGAAACAACATTTTATGCCTTTTAAAAGGACTTTTACACATTTTTTTCCAAAGAAACTAACAGCTTTCCATACTTTTTAAGTCCAACTTAGATTTAAGTTCAACTTAGGATCTTTGTGAAACACCCCCAGATCACTACTGTTTGCACAGTTCACTCAGCAGGGTTTAAAACTAGACTATGGCAGTTTGATCAGCCTAGATCTATAGATTGCATACCCAGACCCCAAAACGCATACACATTATAGCTGCTCCCTTGTGTCCAAAAGACAAAAATTAATTCATAGAAATAAATGTGCACTAAAAAGATTTTTATTGAATATGTGATATACATTTTTTACAGTAGATGTAGTTTAGAGAATTGAGGTACTTATCTACTAGTATATAAATATATTGATTCAAATATTAACTTATGAAATAAGTTATTGGAAGCTCAATTTTGAAATACTGAATTTCAGACATGATTAAAATGCATGACAATGTCATGGATATCTCTTATACAGTAAATACATTGTATGTTTAGTTAAAAATGTCTCTAAAGTGACACCAATTCTAAGCTAAAGTTTCAACTCTTAGCAGACCGTTAGAAATGCAATCATTAAACTAATTTAGGATTTTACAAACAACATATGAAAATATTACTGGATGGTGATTTCAAAGGGTATATAGTGTTCCATGCAAATGTGTTTTCACATAAATGTATCTACTTGTTCTTAATCATTATTATTTCTTGTTGTGTTCAATAAGAATTCAGGAGATCAAGTAGGTATTGCATTGTTTTGTTTTATTCCACCATCCAGTGAAACCTCATTATAACAAGCATATTGAATTTACCCGCCATATCAGATATCTCGTTGTATATCACAATAAAATACAAAGAACCTGGACCTGTGAAATGACCTCGTTATAAAAGAGCTCGTTATAAAGAGGTTTGACTGGACTAAGTAGGTTTGAGAGGATCTACCATATCCTAATAGTCTGATCCGATTACATCTATAAGTCAAATGGTGGGGAAATAGTGCCTAGCTTTCGAACCTAGCAAATCTTTAATCATGGCAATAAAATTATATACATGAGCATATACAGTCAAACCTGTGTACAGTGACCACCTAAGGGAAACAAGAAAAGTGGCCCCTGTAGACGGGTGACCATTATAGACAGGTTCTAGCTTTCTAACAGCGTGTTCACACACAAACATTTTCATCCCTTAATCCTGACTAAAGAATCATCATGGCTAACGATACGACGTATCGTTAGTCATGATTAAACCAAACTACCTCTTACGTTCACACACACAAAGCCAGGATTCCACAACAGCTGGCTTCCAGGTGCACCGAATATCGTATAAGTGTGCAGTTTGCTACTGCGCAGTGTGTTGTCTTTTTTCTGTCTGCTGTCTTCTGTGGGCCCGCGAACGTTCACGTTAAGCCACGCCCAGTTAGTTACGAGTCGTATAGCTAATCATGATTAAGCGAGCGACCGTTGTTCACACACGAAAAGAGCGTGATTCTATAGTCAGCTCTCGTACGAAACGACGATCAAACCTGTGTTTCGTTAATCATGATTCGCTATACGTCGTTTCGTTAGACAGCGTTCAGACACACAAATTTCATCGTATAGCTAATCAGCAGCTGATTCTATGGTCAGCTGCTGATTCTTTAGTCATGATTAAGGGATGAAATTTGTGTGTGTGAACACGGGGCTAAGTAAGATTTGTGGATATGGACAATGTTACTAGATCCCTTTAATGTATATTTTGATCACTCACTAACATTACATTGGACATTCAGTATAACAATGTTTTTCATGTACATGTACACCAAGTGCAATAGATAGATTTATATGTTTAAATGTGGAATTAAAGTATTTCAGAAACTTTCAGCATGGTTTATTTCTTGTATGCATTTGAACATTCTCGCAAGATACATTGTACACATATTATTCTATGATAGAGAGCGAAGTACAGGAAAATAATAATAAATAATAATAATATCCTCGATTTATAAAGCGCCTGCCGCCTATCACGATTGATAATCATCTCTAAGCGCTTTACAATTATATTATTACCCCGGTCATTGGACACATTCTGCAATCAATCCAGCACACAAAGTGCACGTTTTCCACGTGCATAAATATCACACGTTAACAAACATGATAACATCAAATAAAAGAGAACCACATTTTTAAAATGGTACAAAATTTAAATCTTGAAATCACACTGCAAATTGTAGATGGACGTAGAGGGATTGGAGGATGAATGGATGGATGGATGGTTTGATGGAGGGATAGATGGATGGATGGATAGATGGATGGATGGTTTAATGGGTGGATGGATGGATGGATGGATGGATGAATGGATGGATGGATGGATGGATGGGCAGAAGGATAAATGGATGGTTTGATGGAGGGATAGATAGATGGATGGATAGATGAATGGATGGATGAATGAATGAATGGATGGATGGATGGTTTGATGGATGGATGGTTGGATAGATGGATGGATAGATGGATGGATGGATGGATGGATGGATGGATGGATGGGTGGATGGATGGATGGGTGGATGGGTGGATGGATGGATGGACGGACGGACGGATGAATGGATGGATGGATGGATGGGTGGATAATTGAATAGACGGATGGATAGATGGACTGATGAATGGATCAATTCGAGCACACTTTTTAAAGCACATGAACACTGACCACGCATCCTACCCTTGACGCTTTGTCTTTGAAACCACTTCTTTTTTTCTAAGCACCAAAGTAATGGCATCACATTTCAATACATTGTTCTAGAAAAGCTTGTCCTTTGATTCTGGTACCCAGATGGCAAACAAAGCAATTGACACTTAAAACATACATTTTTGTAAATGAAACTTATTAGCAAAACACCATGAATACTAATAGAAATGTCGCGGCCCCACTCTCGGTCCACTGCGGACTGCAGCAGCACGAGAGCCTAAGTGAAGTAGCAAAGCCAATGATGTTTTCCATGAGACAGGTCGTCACGAGTGTTTCTGCTTCTATAGATACAAAATGTTACTTTATCCTGTGCATATCCAATTTGAAAAACAGCTTGCAGCTGACAAGGGCAATTATCCATCCCATGAGTGGAGAATAAATACAATAAAAAAATTACCATGAAACTGGAAGATTATGGTAAACATCATACATTACATCCACTATACATGATGCATACAATATGATTGAACATTTGAAAAAAAGGATTTGACATATGGAAAAAAATGATTAATTTTGGCAACAAAGGAATGGTTGGCAGGTCTGACTACCGTAAGTCTTAAAGGGGACCACCAGGCAAAGAACAAGACATTATTATATGTTTTGGTACCGTTTTGTGATATCAAATAGATACCCAACATTTTGTAAAGGGTTGTGTAATTCATAAACAAAGCAATTAATTTCCACCACTTACGGAACCACTACTATTTCCTGGTTCCATACGGGCCAACCATTTGCGAGTGCGCCAATGCTATTCACGCGTACGTTTTTAGACAATAGATTCCCGGGCTATTCGTTCGCTCTGCACACATCGCAATTCACCGCACACATCGCAGTCTTCGCAATTCAGACCGCATGAACGCATGCTTTAGAATGGTGATGCGTTTCCAATTACATAATTTTTTTTTCTGGAAACATATTTTTGTGAACTTGTTGATGGAATGGAATACTAAAGATGTTACCTTTCTTTAATAAGAATATTATTTTTGCGTGGTGGTACCCTTGAAATTGTTGGCTCGTCTGAAACTGTTTAGAACCCTTTAATAGTAATGGCAAAGAATAGCTGTGATATCACACTTCACTAATCTGTAGACCAAATGATTTTCAAAGTAAGTGAAAGATAAAAGTTACTCTTGAAAGTGTTTACTTTGATTTGCTCTTATACTTTCTCCAGGCCTTCTGTATAATTTCTGCGGATCTAATGGCCTTCCTTATTTTCTTAATCCTGGTCTTGTTTTGTTTGGCAGCTGATACATACGACTGCTCCCCTTCTGTGTCTTTCATCGCCTTGACCTTTGACCTTACAATACTTTTGCCACTAACTTTGACCTCCCTTGCATTTTCTGCACCAACGGTCCCTGCATGCCCTGGGGCTCTATTGCCTGACAGACTCCCCCTATTTGGCACTATGGACTCTTCCTCAGCAATACTCTTCAGTGTTGAAGTGGATGCACTCATTTCAAATATAGGGGTGGTTGAAGTTCTGATGGTTGGACTTGAAAATCCTGGTGAATCATGCATACTAGGTTCACTTGACTTGCGTGCCTGTGATTGGTTGATCGCTGTTCTATGGTGTGTGACATCATCACCAGACCATGCACTGTGCACATGATCATCACATGGCTCTCTTATGATTGGTGCATGGACACCCACATGATCATCTGTGCGCTTCTCTGATTGGAGGGAGTATAGGCTGCTGGAAGGGGTGCTTGTCTTTGAGAACTGTTTCCTTGAAGTTGTGTTCTCTCCTAGGTAACCCAGAAGCTTGGACTTCAAGGTGGATGTCACATCTTCAGTAGAACCCTGATTGTATCAAACAATGGAAGTGAAATAAGAACATAAAATTAGAGCTTGAAACCAAAAAAAAGGAAGCAGGTTTAAATTTGGGACTTGCTGAATGCCAAGATCTGTAATGATTTATATACCACAACAAGGTTTGTTTTTACAAATTTGCCATTAACCAAGATTCAGACAAATCCTCTGTTAGAATTTTAAGGTCCTTGAATTTCACATAATTCTTAACATAAATCTGGTACTGTATAACAAAAACGCACATGGAAATATATATACATGTATAACATCCATTTAAAGTCCTCAACATAAAAAAGGCCTGAATAATAAATAACCTTATCAAAATATGATTCAATTCACATACCTCTTCTCCAGTAGAAAGACTAGCACTGCTCAGCCAGCTCTGGTTGTTCCTGCTCCCTGGTCTGTCCGGGTGAAGCATAGCAGCCAGCGCTGCATCAAACGACCCACTCTGCAGGGAAGATTGACTGCTCATGGATGACATCCCTTCAAAGGCACCTCTTCCATAACTTCTGGAAGATATCACATCAGAGGCATCCTTTTCTTGACTGGAAGACACGCTTGGTTGGAAGACTGATGACACCGAAGTAATGTCAGGATCGGAAGCTCGACTATATCTAGATGATATCGTATCAAAGGCACCCTTTTCGGGTCTGGAAGACTCACTTGGTTGGAAGATTGATGAAAAAGATGAGTGTCCATCTACAACTGGTGAGGAAAGATCTCCAGATCCTGTTTTGATGGACTCTTCTTCAGGAGTAGGAGAAATGATTGGTTGGAAGATTGACGATCCAATAGAATGTATATCTGCCATGGAGGATGACAGTTCTGAAGATGTTGCTTCAATTGATCTCCTTTCAGGATGGGAAGACACTTTTCCAGGGTTTGCAGAGATCAAGGACGGGGCAATGGAATGTCCATCTGAACTGGACAATGGAAGATCTGCAGACACATCATCAAGGGACTCTCCTCCAAGGACGGACGAATATGGCTCTGTTGACGCTGCTGACAATGTTGAGGTCATACTTGCCATACTACCAAGGTCAAGGTCTGATGATGCAAACTGATTTGGCAAAGTTCTGACACCACTTCTGAATACAGGATTATTCTGATGAGATTCCCCCTTGCTGTTTCTCCTCAGACCAGGATTCTCTCCCATTTTCTTTCTCTGTTCACTTTTATTTGTAAGAGTATCAGTTTCTGTGTGACCTTGGAGATGACCTTCAGAGCACGCTTTGGTAATGGACTCTGATTGGCTAGTCATTGCTTCATAGTATGTGGTATCAGACCATGCTGACAACACATGATCACCAGGTGATGTCATCTTGAATGACACATGATTAGAGCCATGCCCCATAGGTGTACTTGTTCTAATTGTCTCTGATTGGTTGATTAGTTGTCCCATGTGCTCCCCTTTTCTGTGTGATGTCTCTGATCGGTTGGTTGCCAACCTGAGGTGTGTGACATCATCACCAGACCATGCACTCGGCACATGTTGATCACATGGCTCCCCTGTGATTGGTGCATGGGCATCCTCATGTTCCTCAGGCTTAGATTCCTTCTGCTTTCTCAGTTGTTCCTTGAAATGCCTCAGCTTTGAGATTGTCGCCTCTTCCTTCAGAACGTAGTGCTGGTTGAAGTTTGCTATTCTCTCCTTTTCAATCTCTTTTTGATTCTGTATGGAAATTGAAAATGATTTAAAAGAAAAGGTGGCTCAGTTCTTATTATGATGGCATGTTTTTATAATTCATGTATTTAATGGTATATGAAATATCAATCTCAATTTCTTCATAAAATAGTATCTGAACGTTTGCTATATGTTTCTGTGTGTGAAATAACCTCTTGGTCTTTGATTGCTATGGACACTGTTAAAAGGCCACATATTACTTATAACAAACCAATGGAATAAATTAAATAACACATATAGGGAAGAATGGTATTACTCAACAGCATGAAAGTATAATATAAAGTTATCATGTACTAAATGAAATTATCTCTACTGAGGAACAGAGTAAATACCTTTCTCTGTTTCCTGTCCTCATTCTCCAAGATGTCGAGGACGTGCCTGGAGTTCACCTTCCCGCTCTTGTGACGACTGCCATCGATGATCCTATCTGTCAGGCTTCCCGATTGGTCCCCTCTGCCATCCTCGCTCATCAGCCTGTCTATCAAGGCCTGTGATTGGTCAGTAATGTGTCCCTTTCCACGTATAAGCTCCTGTGATTGGTTAGTCCCGTCTCCATTCCCTTGTGAGAAATCATAGGACTGTTCAGCTCTCCTTTCGCTTCCCCGCCTTTGGTTTGAAAATTGCTGCTTGCTGCTGATTGGTGGACTGGTCTTCAAAGGAGGGGCCACACTCAGTGTCCCTGCATCTGATTGGCTGATGAAGCCCTCCCCATCATAGCCCCCAGGCTGCTCATTGGTCGGTTGTTGAGGAGTTTGTGAGACGCGGTGCTGTAGGTCGATGTGGTTGTTGACAATCTGGAGGTGCTCTTGTGCGACTTGGTTCTGCTTCTCATACTTTGCCTACAGGTAATACAAATAATAATATTGAATGTTTATATTGTGCAACACCCAACCAATAAGGTGCTTAAAGTGTATGAAAGAAGGAAGAGTAGCATCCAACAAAGGAGTAGCGTAGCTTGGAACAAAGAACAAGAACAAGAACAAGAACAAAACAAATAACTCTAGTTAAATGTAGTTTCAAAAAATAAAATTTCAACCCGTCTTGAAACGGTGCAATTGTCCCAAATTTAAGAAAGTAACCTTATCCCAAGGATAAGTCCAGCATATGCAAAACATCAAACACCTGTACCCCCAATTTGTGCGTGTTTTGGGGACAGATATGAGCATGCATGGGCGTAGATACTTACGTTATACCTATTCATCAGGGGGGGGATGAATGAATAGATCATCCCCCCATGATAAATAGGTATCAATGACAGATGGATATGAGATATAAAGGTCAATTTAAAACCCAAACAATTTAACCATATCTCACCTCAGTAAACGATACTATGGTCCCTACTTCCTTGCTGCAAGACCATTTCTGAACCATTATACAATGTACCACAACATTCCTACATCAATTTCAATTTATTCATGTTTCCAACAAAACTTTACAAATCAATTATAATCATTTACATCATGTTACATCACAGAGATCAACTCACCAGTTTCTTTGCCAGCTGTTTCTCGGCTATCCTCTCAGCAGTGATCTGTTCTCTGCTCGCCTTGCATTCTCTCAACCTCTGGACTAGCTCTCGTTGCTGCTCCAGATGGTCCCTGGCCATGTTAATCTTAAGGCTGCAAATGTAGAAACGAGACATTCTAAATAAGTAAAACTGTATAAAAATACAATAAAACATCATTGAAAGATTTATTTTTGAACTATCAGTTGCTCTTTGTATGCTTTACATTCTCTCAACCCCTGAACAAACTCTCGTTGCTGCTCCAGATGATTGCTGGCCATGTTAATCTTAAGGCTGCAAATGTAGAAACGAAAACATAGTACTTCTAAAACTGTATAAAATACAATAAAACATCATTGAAAGATTCATTTTTGAACTATCAGTTGCTCTTTGTATGCTTTACATTCTCTCAACCCCTGAACAAGCTCTCGTAGCTGCTCCAGATGATTGCTGGCCATGTTAATCTTAAGGCTGCAAATGTAGAAACGAAACATTCTAAATAAGTAAAACTGTATAAAATACAATAAAACATCATTGAAAGATTTCATTTTGAACTATTATTTGCTCTTTGTATGCTTTACATTCTCTCAACCCCTGAACAAGCTCTCGTAGCTGCTCCAGATGATTGCTGGCCATGTGAATCTTAAGGCTGCAAATGTAGAAACGAAAACATAGTACTTCTAAAACTGTATAAAATACAATAAAACATCATTGAAAGATTCATTTTTGAACTATCAGTTGCTCTTTGTATGCTTTACATTCTCTCAACCCCTGAACAAGCTCTCTTAGCTGCTCCAGATGATTGCTGGCCATGTTAATCTTAAGGCTGCAAATGTAGAAACGAAACATTCTAAATAAGTAAAACTGTATAAAATACAATAAAACATCATTGAAAGATTTATTTTTGAACTATCAGTTGCTCTTTGTATGCTTTACATTCTCTCAACCCCTGAACAAGCTCTCGTAGCTGCTCCAGATGGTCACTGGCCATGTTAATCTTGAGGCTGCAAATGTAGAAACAAAACATTCTAAATAAGTAAAACTGTATAAAATACAATAAAACATCATTGAAAGATTTTTTTTTTAACTATAAGTTGCTCTTTGTATGCTTTACATTCTCTCAACCCCTGAACAAGCTCTCGTAGCTGCTCCAGATGGTCACTGGCCATGTTAATCTTGAGGTTGCAAATGTAGAAACAAAACATTCTAAATAAGTAAAACTGTATAAAATACAATAAAACATCATTGAAAGATTTTTTTTTAAACTATAAGTTGCTCTTTTTATGCTTTACATTCTCTCAACCCCTGAACAAGCTCTCGTAGCTGCTCCAGATGGTCACTGGCCATGTTAATCTTAAGGCTGCAAATGTAGAAACGAAAACATAGTACTTCTAAAACTGTATAAAATACAATAAAACATCATTGAAAGATTTATTTTTGAACTATCAGTTGCTCTTTGTATGCTTTACATTCTCTCAACCCCTGAACAAGCTCTCGTAGCTGCTCCAGTTGGTCACTGGCCATGTTAATCTTGAGGCTGCAAATGTAGAAACAAAACATTCTAAATAAGTAAAACTGTATAAAATACAATAAAACATCATTGAAAGATTTTTTTTTTAACTATAAGTTGCTCTTTGTATGCTTTACATTTACATTACCAGTTGAGTTGAAAAATACCTTTTTATGAACAGAAAAATAATTTCATTTATATTTTCAGCAGGAATAAGGCATTCTGGCTACAAAATGACAACAACAAAAAAGTTTTTTCATACAATATAGAGCATAGATCTAGGGCTTTAGATAGAATGATTTGTATTAAAATAGAATATGTATCTTTCAACAAGACTTCTAGTCAAGATTCTAGACGTGTACCACATGTACCAAACAGTGATAACTCGTGCGCCTGTCCAAAACAACGTCTAGACAATTCGTTGGAAAATGGGCATGGAAAAATTCAACGGTTGGCAGCGCACGTCAATCACTATTCATGAGCATGCTGCGAGCGCTTCTATACGATCGCTACGAAATGCTGTGCATCATCGCGCTACGTCAAAATGCCGCAGCCAATCACGTTTCGCCAGTTGCCAATACTAATTAACATTTTCCCTGTTTGTGATGGGGAAAGCTATTGAATTATTAACAAAACAGAAGTCGACTGGAGGGTCATCCGGTTCCAGTATACCATACGCCATCTCGCGACAATATTATGTCCAATCTCTATCAGCTGCAATACTAGTAAAGGAAGGCAGTGGACTACAAGACTACGTGCACCCTAAATTTCTCTTCAATTATAAAGATATGTATGATTGAAGTGTTCGGATTTACAATTATCTAGTGGAGAATTTCAACTGTGCACAAAGTCGGTGCAATGAGTTATATTGAATATCCCTTTGCAGTTTCGCTCATTACTCGATCATGTCATTCAAAATTTAACATGGAATTTTCACACATCACTCAGTGGACATACATTGTATAAGATCATAGAAATACAAATGTTATCAACAATTCATCACTATTTGCACATGTCCTACAAAGTTCCTAAATCCCTTTCAACTCCAGAGGGCTCCCTACCTGAGATCCCGCACCACATTCTCCAGCTGCTGCTGCTTGAGCATCGTCCTGAACTCCATCAGATCCGCCCGCTGTTTCCGTTGCTCGGCAACCCTCGTCTCAACTTTCCTCCCCAGGCGAGAGATCTCTCTCTCTTTCTTACGCTCGAATGGGCTCTGATATGCCTTAGACGATCCTGAAAGAAAGAGGATTTTTATTTTGGATTAGACTAGAGAGGTTGTTACCCGCATTGAACCTCGAATAGGCTCTGATATGCCATAGACGATCCTGAAAGAAAGAGGATTTTTATTTTGGATTAGACTAGAGAGGTTGTTACGCGCATTGAACCTCGAATAGGCTCTGATATGCCTTAGACGATCCTGAAAGAAAGAGGATTTTCATTTTGGATTAGACCTGAGAGGTTGTAACGCTCATTGAACCTCGAATAGGCTCTGATATGCTTTGGACGATCCTAAAAGAAAGATAAAAATTTTTATTTTGGATTGGACTAGAGAGGTTGTTAAGCGCATTGAACGGTAATTGATAACTGGAAAATGCGCTATAACTAATATCATTCTCAATTTATGTTGTTGTCCTTGTTTTTATAATTATTATTAATACTTTCACATTTTCACAAATTCAAATTAGAGCTCATTTATTTCCTCAACCTGATAATAAGTTACACACTTGAATCAAAATCTGAAAGTTTAGCAAGGCTCTTTTAAGAAAGCTAGTCCGACCTCAGTTTTCCGGAAACTCTCTTCACGGGACGTCGCCTCTCAGTTTATGTTTGCTGTTTTTTCATTCATTCCTTCATTCAAGAAGTCATTCCAACATAATTCAGAAGTCATGCAATGTATAAACAAAACTTACACGGTCCTTGGTAAAAAAAAAAAATAGCAAAAGATACACATACTATGAAATGCATAAACCCATCGAACTTCATAAATATGCCGCGTTTGAGCATAATTCCCTTATCCAGCTACACAGCTTATCCTAATTTCATAGCTCATTTTCATTGGTCAGCTTCTCCTATGTGTGAAAATTAGAATTCAAACGCTTAGACTGACCTTTATCCCCACTTGACCTTGGTCTCTCCCTGCTTCTTGCAGCTTCCGGTGACATTTTGACCTCTCTAGGTGATTTATTGTCCTCCTGAACTTTGACCTCATGACCTTTGACCTCCTGACCCTTGACCTCTGACCTGGCTTGACTAGGGTTCGTGGCGGGGTTGTATCTCTGGTGGTATGTATAGGACCTTAGTATCATCTCTCTCAGCAATCTAAGGCACTCCCTGAATCGTGAGAAGTCGGAAATACCTGTTGATAAAACAAATTAGTGGAAGTAATAAAAACATTATTTAATTTATAGATATCTATTTTGTTTCTATTTTCTAGGTATAAATCGGCTAAAGCTATATATGGTTATGGTATAGTGTATTTTCATTCTTAAACCACAATAAACCGTAAAACAGAAAACATAATCATCTCAAGCTTGACATCCCATTGCCTACAGGAATCTGGAGGTTCCTGTATTAACTCCCTAAATCTTGAGGAGTCGGAAATACCAGTTGATAAAACAAATTAGAGGACGTAATCAAACATAATTTGATTGATAGATATCTATTTCTTTTCCTACTTTCTAGGTATCAAACGGCTACAGCTAAGGGTCCATACAGTGTATGGTGTATTTGATTTGATTGATTGATTTGATTCATTTTATTTTCAACATAATCACATAATACAAAATTATTATATAAATAATACAGAAAGAAATACATTAATTGAGTACTGAACATAAGCATGTATATCAGATAGATTGATTAACATAATAATAATTCTTAAACCAGGACAATATGCATTTTTCACTAGGTAAACAGTGTTCTTTTTCTATGCAGCTATCACATTTTCTAAGCACCTTACAATATTACCGGAATATGATTGAAGTCTTAAATATCACGAAAAAAGTTGTTCCATGCTTCTACTGGTAATACAAATAAAACAAGGTATATGAGAGAACCACTCAAGTTGGCAAAGTAAGTTTGTTTGGATTTGGACAATGTTACTAGATCCCTTTAAACAAACCTGATGATACAGGATCCTTCAGCTTTCCACTGACAAATGCCTGCATCAGCCTGGCACACAGCTGCCTGCCCTGCCTGTCAAGTCCAACCCCATTGGCTGGAGCAATGGGTGTGGTGGGTGCATTGACCAATGAGGAGTGAGGTTGCATGGATGTGGATGATGGAGTTGATTCTTGCTGATTAGGGTATAAGGATGAGATGGTCGATGAAATTATGTTAAAGGGGAACACCAGGCAAAGAACAACACCATTAGGTTTCACTAGGTTAGCCGTGAAGTCCACCACGGTGGAAATCATCTCGACATTTCCATGCCATGTTAACTGCCCCCCCCCCCCCCCCCCCCCCCCCCCCCCCCCGAGACCTGGTGGTATTATAGAGATAATCTCCTCCGGTTACATGCAGTAAACTGCATGGCCACTAGTCTAGGTTTCTAGACCTTTTCATTCTTATTCATTGTGTGGTGTGACTGATATTATATTGACTCAATAAATCCTGCCAGTGTATAGTAGCGAAGTCATTATTATTGGCTAAGTATTAACACATGACCTATAAACATTCATAACCATGTCTATTTAAGTGGTCTGTAGCAGCTATCCTGCCTGCCTGTTGTGTTGTGTCCTTCCTACCATTTGACAATAGGGTAAAGCGAAACAAACTTGATACTCTGTACACATCCGAACCCAAACTCGTCTGTAGTGTCTGCGTATCAAGACTAGCAGCACGACGTCTTGATTGAGACACCATCTGCTAGAAATTAGCGCCGAGGCCACTACCGATAAGAACGGTGTAACGGTGATAAAATTCTACGAGAGGCACGAATCTCTCAACCTCTCCTCAGGTCTGAGAAGCGGTTATTTTCTAACTAGGCTGAAACGTCATGATAATTATATGTTTTGGTACCGTTTTGTGATATCAAATAAATGCCCAACACTTTGCAAAGGTGTGTGTAATTCATAAACAATGGAATTAATTACCACCACTTACGGAACCATTATTATTTCATGGTTCCGTACGCGCCAAACATTTGCGAGTTCGCCAATTCTATTCACTGCGTACGTTTTGAGACAATAGAATCCCGGGCGATTCGTTTGCTCTGGACAAAGGTAGTCTTCATAAATGCAGTCCCATTAACGCATGCTTTAGAATGGTGATGCTTTTTCCAAATATATATTTTTTCTGGAAACCTATTTTTCTGAACTTGTTGATGGAATGGACTATTAAAGATGTACCTTTCATTTATAATATTATTTTTGGGTGGTGGTACCCTTTAAAGACAAATGACAGTATTGGGAAACACCCCACACACCAACAAATGAAAAATATGCTTTAATCACCTACCATGTGAAAGAATATATGAAAAGGGATTTGTTAATGTAAAGATTAGGACAACAAATGTTTTGAAATCGACTATTTGAGCATTAAAAGGTTCGTTATACAGCGATCTGTTACCACAGATTATTCAATTCAACCGCAATTACGCTACATGTGAAAGCTATGCGAGCGCACGTGTCATGACGTGTTTGCCCTGTTAGCGTGAGTTCCACCTCGGTGGAACTCAACTGGTCACATTTTTTTCTGATGTTGACACTTTTATCTCTTCAGGCAACAATCCCATGCTGTTTTAACTGCCTCCTCCCCCCAGGCCTAGTGCTATCATAGAGATAATCTTCTCTGGGCTGCAGTTCACTGTATGACCACTAGTCTATGTTTGCAGACCTCTTCATTCTTATTATGACCTATAAACATTCAGACAGCATGTCTATTTAAGTTGTCTGTAGCAGTTATCCTGCCTGTAGACTGTAGTGGACACTAAACTAAATTAATTCTAAAGTAAAACACCAGTCTCTTTTGAGGCCAAAAACATAACCAAGGGAGTAGCATTTATTAAACAATCATTCTGGTAAATATGCAGTGAAAGATTTTAGCAATGTTTTTCCCCAGAATGAGAATTCTCTCTCCCAGTCTCTTTTATACACACATCTCGCAAACCTTATATAATACTCACACAACCAATGTTATAACCTACAGTATACTTTTACTGAGTTTAATTACTAAGACTAACACTATAACACTTCTGGTCTAGCTCGGGTCCACTGGCCAACGACCTTGACATACCTCCTCTCTTTCTCCTCACTTCCTCCTCTTGCTGCCAGTAAATTGACACATCAGCGCCTAGAGGCTAGTGATAAGAGCGAACAGGGATCAAATAAATTCCCCAAGGTCCAATCTGAACTAGCTTGACAGTGGAAAACCCAGACCGCTCGCCAGCGCTGAGGAGAGGTAGTCCCCTAACTACTGTGTAACCTAACCTAATGTGCACGGCATATCGGGCTTGTCGACCTGATCTTCAGCCCAGCTGTGGGGCTCGAACGGGCGGTGAATTTCGGCCAAATCTCACTGGATGGAGTGTATTGAAGTTCCACCGATGTTTCTGCATTTTACCACACAAGCCCTTTGTTATACTAATTCAACAATATTGATCAATTAGTTTGGCCAATATATAGATGTTTTCGGTATCTTTCCCAATACCACAGGTAAATTAATTAAATATTATAACTCAATTTAACACACACACAGTTACCTTCATATCATGAATTAAACATAAATACATATTTTACTTCATGCTACAAATGAAACATGTATATACATTGTAATTGCCTTTATACCATGAATGAAACATATATATAATTATGTCCTAGCTATGAATGAAACATATATATTTAGTTATGTACATGCTATGAATGAAACATATATATAGTTATGCCCATGCTATGAATGAAACATATATATAGTTATGTCCATGCTATGAATGAAACATATATATAGTTATGTCCATGCTATGAATGAAACATATATATGGTTATGTATGAATGAAACATATATATGGTTATGTCCATGCTATGAATGAAACATATATGGTTATGTCCATGCTATGAATGAAACATATATATGGTTATGTCCATGTTATGAATGAAACATATATAATTACCTTAATACAATGCATGAAACACATATATATAGTTACCTCCCCTTGGTGCCCATCAATCAGTCTCCTTTTCAGTCTCGTTATCTCCTCTTCCAATACTAAGACCTTCTTCCTTAGCCGGGCAATGATCGTCCTGTCGTCAATGATCTCATTTCGACTGTGAGAGAAAAATGGAGGGAAAACTTATTCTAAAGAACTGAATTTTTACAATTTAATTTTGCTTGTAACGAGTTGGGGAACAAACCTATCTCCAGTTATCTGATCCATGAGAACTAAAAATGGTACATTTTTCAATCAGCAACGTAAGTCCTATTGGTAAACCTTAGGCTCTTGCCAATGGGTTATCTTATTTCGTCATCATACAATTATGTCATTGTTATTCTCTTTCTGGAAATGATATAGAAATAAATAAATCAGTACTAAACGTTAAATGTTCAAACTTCACGTTTGGATCAAGGTACAATACAAAAACTTGATCCAAGGTTTAGGAGTGGATCAGGAGAGAATTTCACTAATGCTTGAAATGCAGCATTAACCCTTTCGCAAGAGCCCCAACCAATTGCAACCACCTACCAACTACCTACCAACTACCTACCAACTACCTACATTCGTGGTAATCATGTGTCTGCGATCTACCGGGCTAGTACATACCTACCATCTACCTACATTCGTGGTAATCATGTGTCTGCGATCTACCGGGCTAGTACATACCTACCATCTACCTACATTCGTGGTAATCATGTGTCTGCGATCTACCGGGCTAGTACATACCTGCCAACATTTGAAAATGAAAAATCTTACTCTCACGAGCGCGAAGCGCACATCACGAGCGCGAAGCGCACATCACGAACGCCAAGCGCGAAGTCCTTTGCGGCCGGTGTCCAGGTCTAGGGTTCTAGATGCTCTCTTGTGCTATCTTAGCCTTATTTTTGAACATATGACCACACTAAATGAGCGATGGCTAAATGGCTTTAAAAAAAAAATATATATATATATATATACGAAAGGTGAACTAATACATACAGCTTTGGTTTCTTCCAATATTTAAATAGTTGCAAAGAATAATCATAAATGATTGAGAAGGAAGAATAATAGTAGGCGTAGCTTAATAAGCAATGTTCCTCCTTTTAATCCGCCAAATGAAAAAAGGCACTGGTCAAAAAATTGGTCTCCGCCAGGACTCGAACCTGGGTCTCCGGCTTGGAACGCCGATGCCGTAACCACTAGGCCACGGGGACCGTGTGATTGAAGACAGATCCAGTTCAGGTCATTGGCAAGCCAATCTCTAACCCAGGTTCGAGTCCTGGCGGAGACCAATTTTTCGACCAGTGCCTTTTTTCATTTGGCGGATTAAAAGGAGGAACATTGCTTATTAAGCTACGCCTACTATTATTCTTCCTTCTCAATCATTTATGATTACTCCTTGCAATTATTTATATATTGGAAGAAACCGAAGCTGTATGTATTAGTTAACTTCTCGATTTTTTTTTTTTTTTTTTTTTTTTCTGACCTTAAAAATCGTACTCATCCAATTTTTTACCCTTTTTAAAGTAAAAAATCGGACTAAATACGACAAAATCGGACTGGTTGGCAGGTATGCTAGTAGGGGGTGAGTGTAATATTTGACTGCCCAATGATGTTAATTTGATTGAGAACTTGGCTTTTATTTTCTGTGTTGACAAATATTTAGACTGAATCATGTATTGTAACTACAGTCAAACCTGCCGTAGCGGTCACATGTCTATAGCAGCCAACCTGCCTATAGTGGCCACCAAAAGTGTTCCCTTACAGAGGAAAACAAGTGTTGTGGAACCTTTCTATAGAGGTCATGCACCTGTCTATATTGGCCACTTTTCTTGTTTCCCTTGGGTGGTCACTATGCACAGGTTTGACTGTATAATACTTTCATTTGATATTTCAACAATGTATCATAACATCTTCAAGGCTATACAGCATGTTTTTTAATGCAAATGTAAAAACCATGACCAGTTCTCAAGTATATCTTTAATGAATCACTTAATATGATGGGTTTTGGTAAACATGTAAACAGTGGACTACCTGATCTTGTTATGAATGGCTGCAACCCTCATGGCAAACCGGCATGTTGACAGAGACTCGCTCAGATTCACATCTTCGGCCGATACCGTAGCAACCATTGCCGTCAGACAATTACCACCTGAAAGGGCATTGGAAACAGGTTAAAGGGTAGATTTATTTTTAAAAGCTTTTTAACTGCCTTAATCTAAAACTCTGAAATCGCATTTGCACTGAACTATCAGAGTATAGAAGACTGCTAAACTGCATCAAGCCTATTTTGTATTTCTACTTTTCAAGCAATCCTGTGTTACACCAGCAATCAAGAATCTCTTTGCATACTAGGAATGAATTCGTCAGAGGCTAAATGCAATTTTCCTGAGCCCCCGTATTTTCGTTATGTTTGGAAACAGAAACAATTTTGTTCGAATATTCCTGCTATTGAAAATTTGTAATTGATTGGTATGATCAATTGGCCGTTACAACCTGGTTTTGATTGTCATCAGATAAAACAAGCTGAATATAAAATGTCTTTCCTTGAAAAGGCAATTACTGTAGTTAACTGATGAAACGATTGTCTATTGTGGCGTAGGAAGTGCAATTCATAAATCAAAGTCTTGCCAATTTCTATCTTTCTTTAATACATTGCTTAGAAAATGTTCTGTATAATGTGACATCTGATAAATTTACAAAACATGGCTCAAATTAAAGGAATTTTTTTCCTACTTCAAATTTTTCCTATTTTTTTTTCTTCAGATTTGTTCAACAGGTGACCTCTAAATAGGTTCCACAAAATAAAAATTTGGTGGCCAGTATAGGCAGGTTGGTTGCTATAGACAGGTGGCCACAAGGACAGGTTCGAATGTAATAGAAAAGATTTCTTACCCAGACTATCCCTTAGCACCATGGTGAGTAGTGAGTTCCGGTATGGGACATGACGCAACAAGCTGCCCCCGCCTCCCATCGATGCTGACCGTTGGTATGGCAACGAACGCACACTGGAGGCGCTACTCACCCTGAAATATGAAGAAAAAAAACTCATTTATAAAAGGGAACAAAATGCTTGCATTTTTTATCACTGTTACTAATAAGTGCATGATTCTTGTCAGTCACTTCTAGTTGAGTATTTTCTTTTGGTTATCACTAATAATGGAAAAAATCAATGTTTTTGAGACCACCAACATATGTTTCATGGGTTGAAAGTAAAAAGCTGCCATGTATTCCAAAAGTAACGCATAGCCATAGGCATAGCAGCAGACTAAACAACACTGGCTCTGTGGTGTCCACTGGGGGCAGCAGACTTGTTTTGGCGGCCATTTTGTAGCGCAATGATGACCACTTTTTGGTGATGGAGGGAGAGGTTGATGGACTTTGCTTCGTGGAGCTGCTGACCAGCAAGCTTGGTCTTGGCAACTCTTTCTGATCTAGACTTGTTTTGATGGTTGTTTTAAAGTCTTATAATGACAACCTCCCCCCCCCCCCCCCCCCCCCTCCCCCTCTCATCATCCCTTATGATGAGGAGGAATAATTGTCATCAATTTGAATGCTTTGATTCCGTTGTTGGTTTAAAAAGAACCTGTATATTACCTTTTGTTCCATGGGTAGGTATATTACTTGTCATTTTTGCCGAGCTAGGTCCGAAAGCTCTGCTCGTTTTGACGTACCTTTTGTTTCTGACGGGACCAGCGCTCCTGGCTCTGTGTCGGCCACTGGGGGCAGCAGACTTGTTTTGGAGCGCAATGATAACCCCCTCGAGATGATGGAGGGACAGGTTGATGGACTTTGCTTCGTGGAGCTGCTGACCAGCAAGCTTGGTCTTGGCGACCCTCTCAGACCCGGCCAAATCCACCAGATGAAGCTTCGATCTGAGCAATAAGCCAGACATTTGAATAATTAGTGATAATGAATAATAATAATTATAATAATAATAATAATACTAATAATTGTCTATTCTTATATAGCCCTTCATCACCAAAGTCTTAAAGCGCTCCGAGCATTATTAACCTTGGCTTCAGCCAAACAAATAACCCAACAAACATCCAAGAAACAGTTTTCAACTTACTTGTTACTAGTAAATACAGTGCATGGTCTTGAAGATTAGTTGTCAATTTGTAATTCGGCCCCATTCCTCTTAGTCTGACCTTGCAATTGAAGAATGTTTCACCAACACTTGATGCAAATGTGATAATAAAGGCAACAAAAAGGCTGATCTGACCCCTTCACCCTCGCCCGAAGGTAAATAGTTAAAACGGCATGTAACTTTAACGATCGTTGGTTCATCGGAGTCTCTGCAACCTTCCTGCTTACCTGACCTTGCAACAAAGAATCTTTCATACATATTTGATGCAAATTCTGTTAAAAAAGCAACCAAAATACAGGAAACAGACTCAACTTACTTGTTAACTACATCTGACCCTTTCACTCTCGCCCGAAGGTAGATGGTAAAGACCGCATGTGACCTTGACGATCGTTGGTTCATAGGAGTCTCTGCAACCTTCCTGCTTGCCTGACCTTGCAGCAGCAGGGTCTGCGCGACACGCTCATCCGCCGCCAGGTGGGTAGACAGGTTGCGGATCACACAGGAGTTGTCAGGCCCATCCATGACAGTTACCTGTGATTGGTTGAATTTACCACCAAGAAAAATTTGAAATTTGTAGGTGTTTTTGCAACAATATTTTTGTTTAATTGCTCAATGATTATTACTGACTTTGTACACAGTGACAACTTTCCAGTGGGAAAGGAAAAATTTGAAAAACCGAAGCATGTTCCATGCTTCTATTGTGGTAATACAATAAAAACAAGGTATGAAAGAACCACTATAGTTCTAAGTAAGTTTTGTGGATTTGGACAATGTTACTAGATCCCTTTAACTGCATACTAGTCTCACCAACCTTTGGAAGGTGCGTGACCATGTTGCCAGGTCGTGTGGTGGGGTTCAAGAGGTCGTAACCCACTTCCTGGTAGATCTCTAGGTAGGAAACCTTGACCGAGAGGTCATCAAACTTTTGCTGCTCCAGAGATTTGTAGATCCTGGACAATGCACTGTAAGAGAAAAGAAGAATGAGAAGATAAAGTGATCCATTAACTTTGTAAAATTCATCAACCAAAATCACTTGGAGCTTTCACACTTCTGTTATACCTAGTTGTTTGGCTTAAATGGTAACAGATGAATGAACCTGCCTTTAGAGGTCACCTGTCTACAGTGGCCAGTTTTCTTTATTCTGTTAGGTGGTCACTATACACAGGTTTGACTGAAAATTATCATGGAACATGTCTAATGTATATCGTATTTGTATAGCGCCTAATGCAGAACAGCCTCTAAGCGCTTATTATTATCCCTGGTCATTTGGTACAGTTCAGACCCGCACAATTACCTTGTACACATTCTCAACTCCCCGGGGAGCATACTAGCTGCAGGCAACCATATAGGTGCACCAAGCAAATTTTCACCAGACCAGGTACCCATTTATACACCCGAGTAGAGAGCAACAATGTGGATTAAATGCCTTAATTGCTGAGGGACAAATTGAGTGGGCCGAGTTCGAACTCGGGATCTCACGATCGGAAAGCAATGTATGCTCTACCAATCTTGCCACACCACTTCCACTGTAAACAAGTTTGAGTGTAGTTCAACTTACCGTTGTGCAAGTCCCCTGTCTGAATACGTCCTTGCCCCACCCTCAATGGTGAATGTCTTCCCCGATCCTGTGTGGTCTCTATACACAGGTTTGACTATATATCTTACCGAGGTGCAAGTCCCCTGTCTGAATACGTCCTGGCCCCACCCTCAATGGTGAATGTCTTCCCCGATCCTGTGTGGTCTCTATACACAGGTTTGACTATATATCTTACCGAGGTGCAAGTCCCCTGTCTGAATACGTCCTGGCCCCACCCTCAATGGTGAATGTCTGCCCTCGATCCTGTGTGGTCTCTATACACAGGTTTGACTATATATCTTACCGTGGTGCAAGTCCCCTGTCTGAATACGTCCTTGCCCCTCCCTCAATGGTGAATGTCTTCCCCGATCCCGTCTGGCCGTAGGCAAAGATGGTTCCATTGTAGCCCGATAGAAAGCCTGCAATTTGGAGATATTAAATACAAAAAATAGATGTATACTAGATTATGTATTTGATTTCAATTGTGATCAAAAGTAGAGTAATCAATTTCTTTTTCAAATTGATTTAGCTAATTAGTGCAAGAAGAATGTTAGACAGTGGCATGCCCCCCCCCCCCCCCTCCCCCAAAGAATTTGGCCCCAAAATATATCATAAAAGGAAAATCTGTGTAAAAATGAAGACATACATAAGGTGTGCCTGAACACAATCAGCCTGACTATGCTATGCCACTGTTGTGAGAGAATCAAAATTGTTTCAAAGCTTTTTACAAAACATACAAATTATATTTTGATTTTCAAATCATGGTCACCTTTGATAGCTGAATAATGGTTAACCCTAAACTGTAAAACATAATCCTAAACATAACCAAATTTTACGGAATGACTAGAATATGGTGCTATTCAGACATACTTATCTTTATGCCTGATGAGCCTAAAACTAGTAACCAAAATTAACAATATCTCCCTAAAGTGCACATTTGCTATTTTATATACCATCAACGATATGAGAAGCAACCAGGTCAAACACTTCTTCTTGCGTTGATGTCGCTCCAAAGACGCCAGCGAAGCCAAACTGGTGGGTCAACGTTGCCGTTCGATCCCTCGTCTGACCACTTGGCTGTAGCTGGGGAACGCTGATGGACACGCTGGTAGTCTCATGGTCCAGGAGTTTGGACGGCTGCTTGGTGGGCTTGACGCGTGCGTAGGTCTTTATTTGAGCCATTGTGAGACTAGCATCATCAGCCTAGGGCCAGGGCTTGGTCACAAGCATGATGTTCTGAATTAACATGCACAAACAAACAAAAGTGAATGCAAACAAATTACCTCAAACTCAAAGGGTTTTTGAATTTGTTCACTCTTTCAGGGTTTTGTGGCCACTCAAAATTGTCAATATAAATGGCCAAGTTAGAAGCTATTTCAAGCTAGGCTGTCTTCATCCAAAAGCAGCCAACAAGCACAATTAAAATAAGGGCGCACCCTGGACACCTGACCTGACAGATTCAAGTTCAACCATTTCTTATAAAAATAGTAAATAGTTAAAAATAATGATTCAATACCTAGATCATCAAAAACAATTCAAAAGCTATACTTTGAAAGTTTTGTATATTAGGTATACAACATTGTATGTTTATTGTTATTTTCTTCAAATTCAATTATCAAATTAATGTCGGGGCCACACATTAATTCCAATCGGATGAACCGATTTTCATCAAACAAAGGTTATTTTGTGTTTAAAATCATCACAAATAATAATTGTTTTGAAGCGCCATGTAATTTTGTAAAGTAAACCAAAATTCAAAAATGTACTACTAGTTACTATACTATCCCTTTTATTACAAAAAACAGTTCTGAAACATTGTGTACAAATGACTTCAATTGTTATTCAATTAAACAAGCATGACGTATTACTTCTTCAGTCGCTGACTCGCTGGGAAAATACATGAAAAGTAGACTTAAAAATCTACAAAATGCAAAACCAACACAAATAATTATGGGTGGGACTGGTGCAGACACCTGTGCAGTTATTGTGCCTCTCCCTCTCCGACTCAGGGTCTCAGCTTCAAATTTTGTATAAAGACTGCTTATTGAAAACATGAGTTCTTCTCAATAATTTCTCAATCTTACCTAGACCAACTGAGGGCGAAACGAGAACTGCAGAAATTAGTTTATCCTGGTCCCAATTGGAGTATCATAACCCCACCATTTCGTATTCGAATTCGTACACGGCGTCCATAACAACACAAACTGCATACCGTATATAATATACGGTGCACACTGCTCTGAAAACAATAGGTGGTGGTGGCGGTGTTGGTGGCGGTGCAGGTGGAGTGGTGGAGTGGTGGTGGCGGCGGTGGTGGAGTGGTGGTGGTGGAGTGGTGGTGGTGGTGGTGGTGGTGGTGGTGGTTGTTGTGCCAGAAGGTGTTTTGGTGGTGGTGATGGTGGTGGTGGCCGGAGTGGTGGTGGTGGTGGTGGTGGTTGTGCCAGAAGGTGTTTTGGTGGTGGAGTGGTGGTGGTGGTGGTGGTTGTGCCAGAAGATGTTTTGGTGGTGGAGTGGTGGTGGTGATGGTGGTGGAGTGGTGGTGGTGGTGGTTGTGCCAGAAGGTGTTTCGGTGGTGGAGTGGTGGTGGTGGTGGTGGTGGTGGTTGTGCCAGAAGGTGTTTTGGTGATGGAGTGGTGGTGGTAATGATGGTGGAGTGGTGGTGGTGGTTGTGCCAGAAGGTGTTTTGGTGGTGGAGTGGTGGTGGTTGTGCCAGATGATGTTTTGGTGGTGGAGTGGTGGTGGTGGTGGTGGTTGTGCCAGAAGGTGTTTTGGTGGTGGTGGTGGTGGTGGTTGTGCCAGAATATGTTTGGTGGTGGATGGTGGTGGTGGCATGTGCCAGAAGGTGTTTTGGTGGTGGAGTGGTGGTGGTGGTGGTGGGGTGGTGGTGGTGGTGGTGGTTGTGCCAGAAGGTGTTATGGTGGTGGAGTGGTGGTGGTGATGGTGGTGGAGTGGTGGTGGTGGTGGTTGTGCCAGAAGGTGTTTCGGTGGTGGAGTGGTGGTGGTGGTGGTGGTGGTGGTTGTGCCAGAAGGTGTTTTGGTGATGGAGTGGTGGTGGTAATGATGGTGGAGTGGTGGTGGTGGTTGTGCCAGAAGGTGTTTTGGTGGTGGAGTGGTGGTGGTTGTGCCAGATGATGTTTTGGTGGTGGAGTGGTGGTGGTGGTGGTGGTTGTGCCAGAAGGTGTTTTGGTGGTGGTGGTGGTGGTGGTTGTGCCAGAATATGTTTGGTGGTGGATGGTGGTGGTGGCATGTGCCAGAAGGTGTTTTGGTGGTGGAGTGGTGGTGGTGGTGGTGGGGTGGTGGTGGTGGTGGTGGTTGTGCCAGAAGGTGTTATGGTGGTGGTGGTGGTGGAGTGGTGGTGGTGGTGGTTGTGCCAGAAGGTGGATTGGTGGTGGTGGTGGTGGTGGTGGTGGTGGTGGTATGTTGTGCCAGAAGGTGTTTTGGTGGTGGAGTGCATGGTGGTGGTGATGGTGGAGTGGTGGTTGTGCCAGAAGGTGTTTTGGTGGTGGTGGTGGTGGAGTGGTGGTGGTGATGGTGGTGGTGGGGTGGTGGTTGTGCCAGAAGGTGTTTTGGTGGTTGTGATGGTGGTGGTGGCTGTGCCAGAAGGTGTTTTGGTGGTGAAGTGGTGGTGGTTATGGTGGTGGAGGAGTGGTGGTGGTGGTGGTGGTGGTTGTGCCAGAAGGTGTTTTGGTGGTGGAGTGGTGGAGTAGTGGTGGTTGTGCCAGAAGGTGTTTTGGTGGTGTTTTGGTGGTGGTGGTGGTGGTGGTGCCAGAAGGTGTTTTGGTGGTGGTGGTGGTGGTGGAGCTAGTGGTGGTGGTGGCGGTGGTGGTCGTGCCAGAAGGTGTTTTGGTGGTGGAACTCTGGTTGTGGTGGTGGTGGTGGTGGTGTACAAGTGCCAGAAGGTGTTTTGGTGGTGGTGTTGTACAAGTGCCAGAAGGTGTTTTGGTGGTGGTGGTGGTGGTGGTGGTGCATGGTGTACAAGTGCCAGAAGGTGTTTTGGTGGTGGTGGTGGTGGTGGTGGTGTACAAGTGCCAGAAGGTGTTTTGGTGGTGGTGGTGGTGGTGCATGGTGTACAAGTGCCAGAAGGTGTTTTGGTGGTGGTGGTGGTGGTGGTGGTGGTGTACAAGCGCCAGAAGGTGTTTTGGTGGTGGTGGTGGTGGTGGGTACAAGTGCCAGAAGGTGTTTTGGTGGTGGTGGTGGAGTGGTGGTGGTGGTGGTGGTGTACAAGTGCCAGAAGGTGTTTTGGTGGTGGTGGTGGTGGTGGTGGAGTGGTGGTGGTGTACAAGTGCCAGAAGGTGTTTTGGTGGTGGTGGTGGTGGTGGTGTACAAGTGCCAGAAGGTGTTTTGGTGGTGGTGGTGGAGTGGTGGTGGTGGTGGTGGGTACAAGTGCCAGAAGGTATTTTGGTGGTGGTGGTGGTGGTGGTGGTGTACAAGTGCCAGAAGGTGTTTTGAGTAGTGGTGATGGTGGAGGCGTAATGCATTTCCTACTTTGTAGAGCTAGCTAGACCATAATATTTAATAAGGCAGAATCGAGCAAAAAATAAGTAATAAAACATGTAAAACGCTCCTCGAACGATGAATATACCTCCATAATCTATATCGTGTGTTTGTTTTCTTTGAGAGGGAGGGGTAGCCCTGTCTATAAAGACCAGTTTTATGTTTCCATGTGGTCTCTAGACAGGTATATCTATTCTCTATACTTTGACATTATGATGGTTGAGTTATTATTGGAGGATGACGTAATTCGACCTGGCATACTGGATCTACTCGTCCATATCTTCTTCTTTTTCGTAGCTGTGTCAATAATTTTATTGGTCCAAATTCCACACAAAGCAATCAGAAAATCACGAGACTATGCATGGGAATACCGAAGATAAAAGTACGAACAATTGATGAATAAGGTTTCAGTTCCGCATACTGATACTAGAATCACATATGCAACACCCTCGCCTGTGCATTCGTTAACTACAAACAATATCATATTATTTCTCTGTCAGTAAGTGTGTGTTGCAATTCATATTGTATGCCGCTCTAAATCGTTTTGACTGTACTACTATCGCAACGTATTCCTAAAAAAATGTGCCAGAATTTGTTATTATAGGAATCAGTAATAGAACTACAAATAGTATATAATAATCTTCGTGATCTGTTCCAGTTCTGTATTCATAAAATTCACAGAATGCCGGTGAGTATAGTATATATTTCAGGCCGTATATATTTGCCTATATACTTTCTTTTCTGGCAAGTTGTATATGTTTGTATGATATGCCATATGGTATGAAAATATTATGTGGCTTCATTTGAACGTCTAATGCCAAATACTCAGTACAACAGTATAAAGCTATACTGATAACCCAGACTTTCATTGCAATGTACAAAATATATTTTAGACATGTTAGACAGACATGCGAGAATATGTTGTTGTTTTTTCCTTGTGTTATAATAAAGTATGCATAACGCTATATGCTATATGTATTTACATTACTTTATATGTATTTACTTACTATTCAACTGACACTATTATATACTATAGGTAAATAGTTTAATTGTAGACCAGGTTACCCGCAATTATATAGAATGAATAAGAATGGTTGGTATAGACCTTCAATCAGTACCCAGGTAGCAAGCCAACGTTGGAATCTCGAAACTCGTTGGAAGTTGGAAACCAACGTTGGTCCAACGTTGGATTAACGTTGGATTCTCGCAACTCCTTGGAAGTTGAAATCTGGTTGGATACCAACGTTGGTCCAACGTTGGATTAACGTTGGATTCTCGCAACTCCTTGGAAGTTGAAATCTGGTTGGATACCAACGTTGGTCCAACGTTGGATTAACGTTGGATTCTCGCAACTTCTTGGAAGTTGAAATCTGGTTGGATACCAACGTTGGTCCAACGTTGGATTAACGTTGGATTCTCGCAACTCCTTGGAAGTTGAAATCTGGTTGGATACCAACGTTGGTCCAACGTTGGATTAACGTTGGATTCTCGCAACTCCTTGGAAGTTGAAATCTGGTTGGATACCAACGTTGGTCCAACGTTGGATTAACGTTGGATTCTCGCAACTCCTTGGAAGTTGAAATCTGGTTGGATACCAACGTTGGTCCAACGTTGGTCCAACACGTTGGAGCATCGTCGCTTGGGCGTACACAAGCATCGATGGTCCAACGTTGCTAGTCAACGTTGGAGCAACGTTGTGAAAAAAAATGGCCAGCGTTGGTCCAACGATGGACCAACGTTTGTTTGCTACCTGGGTATACACTATAACCGATATCTACATTAGTATTGTTTCAACCTATGAAAGAAAAAACGGAATCCATCTCCATCCCCTTTTATTCATCGATCTTATATTAGGCTATTCCATTCCACGTCCTGCACCTCATTTATATTTGATTGATTTTTATTTTGTATTTCTTTTCCATATTTTCAACCAATTATAAAGCATACAATAAACAAACCATGAACATAGTTACTTGCATTATAATGAGAAAAAGGAATATGTATAATAATGTATAGAGTACAGAAGCCATGACGTCATTAAACACTTTTTTAGAATTTTCAAATTTGGACTTCATTTTCAGAAAGAGCATAACAAATAATGTCCAAATACTGAAAATAAAAGGTATAGGTTACCTATTGGCTGAGATATGCCCATCCGAATGAATTTTACTTCAATGGGCAATCAGTGTTATAGGGCACTGGTTCATAAATTTATGAACCAGTGCCCTATAACACTGATTGCCTATTGACAAAAAATCATTCGGATGGGCATATCTCAGCCAATACAAAACCTATTCCTATGATTTTCGGTATTTGGACATTATTTGTTATGCTCTTTCTTAATTTGAAGTCCAAATTTGAAAATTCAAAACAAAATGTTTATGACATCATTTATGACATCACACTTCACCACTCTATACAGACCGGGAAGTTGTTGTTGTTGTTGTTGTTATTTTATGGCAATCACTCAAACTTGACTATTGTTGCCAATTTAAATTCTCTTTAATTTTTTTTTGGTCTATTCTTCTTTATTTGTTTTCTTCAAAACTATGCTTCATATTTAATCAAATTAAAACCATATGGCACCACTCTGAATATCACGATATAATTATATCGTGAAGGGTACACTGTCACCCATGTATATACCCCCATCCCCATGGGTCCGGCCCATGGGCAGTTGTGGGCATAATTTTGCATATTACAAATCATCATCACCACCACCACCCACACCATCGACCAGAGCAGGGACAAGTGCACTGTCACCCTACCCCATGCATCACCCCCCCCCCCCCCTTGGGCCCGGCCCGGCCCGGCCCCTGGTTATGGACATTTAAACACATTTTATCTCAAACTAAATTTGTTTCATCAGCAATTCTTTTTTTATTGTTTTTCTTGTAAACACAGCGAGGGCATCACCACGGTCACCCACACCACGGCCCAGGAAGGGGGCACTGTCACCCCCACCCCCATCATCACCATGGGCCAGGTATGGGAGCAGCCGTGGGCTTAGTCGCTGGAGCAGCCCTAGCGGGGGCTGCCGCCTCGTCGAGACGCCCTCCCCCACCAAGGACAGTGGTCGTAGAAAAGACGGTGGTAAGTTATATAAATTTAGATTTCTTACTCGAAACATTAGCCTATATGGTAATTCTTTTACATAGTCTGTGATAAAATCGTGTTTTTTGTGGGGCGTTTCCCAATACTGCTTTATTTTATTTAGCTTTAAATTCTGCTGTGTGTGTTTGTTTTTCTCACACAACAGAATATGGAGGCAGTGGCGTAGCTATCGGGGGGGGGGGGGGGGGGGGGGGGGGGGGTGCGTTCCCCCTCCTATATTTTGACAACTTCTTACATGCCGAGCCCATGAGGATGATGATGATGATGGTGATGATGATGATGAAGATGATGATGACGATGATGACGACGATCGATGATGAGTATTGTTGATGAAGATAATGGACTGGTGATAATAATAATGAGGAGGAGGAGGTGAAGGAGGAGGAGGAGGAGGAGGAGGAGGAGGATGACGATGGTGGTGATGGTATTACAGCAATGACGATTATGTTATTTTCCCATTCAAGAAAATTAATATTTAGTTATACATGTTGCTCATATGTGTTACTGTTGTTTTCTTCTTCTCTTTGCAGTATGTCACAACTCCAACCCCACCCAGTTATCCGACTGGAACCGTCCCTCCACCACAACCCACTCAGGGGTATCCGCACCCACAACCGACTCCAACCGCTGGCTATCCGCACCCTCCTACCGGGTATCCGCAACCTACCACGGGCTATCCGCACCCTACAACGGGCTATCCACACCCTACAACAGGCTATCCACAGCCGTCTACTGGTTATCCGCCAACTACCGGTTACCCGCAACCGGCACAGGGTTATCCGTACCCGCAGCAACCGCCAGCGACCGGTTATCCGCAAGCACCGCCACCATACCAGCCTCCCTACTACAAGTAATCATGGTAGCCCGAGTGGTTTGCAGTTGTAGTTTGGATACACAACGGTTATCCGATGGCAGTCCGATCACCTCTCAGCGTGATGATTACTATTTCAATTCTTAAATTGCATATTGCATATTATGATGGATATGTTTATCAATATTTTGATAGTCTTAACCAGTGACATAATTATAGCTACGGGGGGGGGGGGGGGGGGTACCGGTGGGGCACAATGCCCCCAATAACTTGACAAAAACAATACAAACATATACAAGGAGAAATCGAATAATGAAGAAATATTATAACTACAACCCCCCCCCCCCCCCCCCCCCCCCCCACCCACCCTTCAGTCCGACACCGACATGTTTATGATCATTGGTGTAACCATTTTAATTCCGGGGGGGGGGGGGGTTAAAGCAAAGAGTGGGGCAATTATTTCCATGAGAGGTCAACCGATGCCTAAATGCTTTCGTGCGATATGTTGTTGTTTGTTAAAGGTCAATCTCCCCGTTCACCCCCTCGTCCCCCCCCCCCCCCACCCTCCCATGTTCTCCCCTCTCCTCCCAGCACTGTAACTCATTATCATTACATACCAGGGCCTATATTAATACATTTAAAAAAGACCGCTAACTTACTTCCATGCTAAGTGTATTTCAAATACCGTAATACAGTTTAGTGAGTGCCCACTAAATGAACCCTATAGGTAGCAGTAAAAAGGTCATGCATTGAACTCTTAGCCACGTCATCCAAAATAGACTTAGCACGGAACTAAGCTAGCAAGGTTTTATGAATATGGTCCCAGATAAATATGTTGATGTCTGTGATCGTATTGGCTGACTTACAGTGAAGCAGACTCTCGTTTATATGTTGTCCATCGTTTTTTGCATATATTATCGTAAATGCAGGCACAATAAATACAATCACCGTCATCCTATCCCAGTTACAATTAAAATCTACATGTCCGCGCTGTATATCAACTTTTCTATTTCATAGTTGTTGTTTTTCATTCTAAATTATTTTAATGTAAATTGCTAGATAATATTTTGATTTAGAACCAAAGAGTATAAATATGAATAATGCGAATTATGTAGTTAGTATTTTAGTTTAAATGCAAATTTGTATATTTTGATTAATTTTCTGTAAACATTTCATCTCAAATTTGTTATTTTTATTATCGTTATTGGAGATTATTATTAAATGAAAATATATTAAAGTTTATTATAATAAAAATATAACTGAAATAGGAAATTCGAGAATTCTGATTACTTTGCCTCAGAGTTACTATCTATAATAAAGACTATTAACAAACACACACAAACACACAAACTATACAATCACGCACATGCAAAGACGGAACACAAATCAGACATCACTCAAATAACACACAAACACACACACACACACACACACACACGCACACACACAACACAAATACAAAAACATATACATTATACCATATTATTAGCCTATACACATATTTACACAGAAACACTTTTTAAATTAATTTTTATTCCTCCAAATAAGATATAAAAAGACATTCAATTGAGTTTAAATAAACATTACATTTTCAATATAAATTTCGTATACATAAACATAAACAAACTGATTGCGATATATAATAAGATTGCAAAAAGTAAACAAAACAAAAGCATGCTTTATAAATCAGTTGTAGGCTATATCTTATTTACTCTGTAAAAGTAAACCCCCAAAACAAAACAAACAGGAGGTAATTTAAATATAGGTTTTCCCGCTCAATTTCGCGATTGTATCAATCCAATTGATAATAGGAGCAAACGAATTCGCGCGATTTGCGATCGCCGTGTCAAAGCAGCATTCGAATTTGTAAAAAGTCGTTCAAAATCACGTAGGAGCAAGTGAATTTGCACAAAGAGCATACCTTTTCATCAATGGTCATTCGAATTCGCGAAAGGGCAGTTGACAGTTGGCTGCACATTCGCGAATTCGAATGCCCATTAATGAACCCCTGTGTCTATTCACGAAAGCTTATCGTATGCATGAATTCGCTTGCACTTATTCGGAATTTGGAAGACCGATACCAACGATTACGCGGTAATGCGTGAATTTGAATGACCCTTAATGAATTTGATTGAAAAAAGTGTAAAATTGAGCGGGAAAACATATAGTAAAAGGCACACCACCCTCGCAACCACCCCCCCCCCCCCCCCCCCATACATAAACACCCACACACACACGCTTCATAAACACAAACACACAAACACGCACAAACCAACACACGTGAACAAAACATACACAATCACACTTCGCGATACGATATATACTGTTCAAAGCTAATAAAATACAAACATTCTGTCAGGATAAATACGTTTAATTTGTAAACTTATAAATAAACCATCTTTCCATTTAAATCAATGATATTGACCAATTACATAAACATAGTAACATTGGTGTAAAATGTTACCTAGTATAATAAAGACTATGTATAGTTGTCGGTGATATACATAATATATTCCCATGTAATTCTCCTCATAAACATGATAAAGTTACATGATTATAAGATTACAGTGGCGTAATGAGCAAAAAACTTTTTTGGGGCTAAACAAAATCCGCATCACCACCGGATATTGCGAGGGAGCGAAGCGACCAAGCCCGAATGAGCGAAGCTACTGAGCGGGGGGAGGGTGTGGGAGGGGGTGTCCCCCCTCCCACGGTACTGGAGCTTTTGCATTTTTGGACTTGAAACTGTGCAATCTGGTGCATACCTGGAAAGGAAATTCTGACTTGACGACATGTAATGTGCGTTAGTGCGTCATCATCGTCATGATTCTTAACCAGAAGAGGTTATGATTGATTTATGAAGAAAAACAAAAATGCACCCCCAAAATAATATTCGCAAAGTGACATATTCAGTTAAAACAGTGCATCAAAAGCATTATTTTATGACAAAACAACATGAACATTGTATTCCAGACGTATACAAGATCGATTCCCGAGGGAGCGAAACGATAACCGAGAGGGGGAAGGGTGATGGTAGGTGGGTGCACGGTAAAGGTGCTTTTGCAATGTTTTGGTTGAAATTATGCAATCTGGTGCATACTTGGGAAGGAAATTTGACTTGACATGAAGTAAAATCTGAGTTTTCTTGTCTAAAGAAATACTCTTTTCTTTCAATCACAGTTATCGAATTAGATAAAAGCCATGATTTAAATTTATTTGGGGGGGGGGGGGCAAGCGCCCCCAAGCCCCCCCCCCCCCCCCCCACCAGTACGCCAGTGTAAGATTATAATATCATCATTATGAATTATACATATCAAGATATAAATGGTATGCAGTTAGAGATTACAGTGAAATGATGACTAGATGCGATGGCTTCATAATCATAATACGAAATTACATTCGATACCCTTTCATTGGATTCAGTAACTACGTGTATTACAATATAGCTAATAAATTATGCTTGTCGACATTAATGGTTCTAGTTTCATACAAGTATTATACATGACTATATATGGGTTATTTGAAATACTATTCAGACAGAAATAGACAACATAATTATAGGGATCTAGTAATTATGTTGACATAATATGCAAAAGTTAATGTTTGATAAATTGTGTATTTTCTGTGATCCAACAATTCTGTCCACTGAGTGATGTATGGACATTCCATGTTACATGCATGGATGTTATGTAATAATTATTTCATATTATGGCCAAGTAATGAGCGAAAATGCAAAGTGATAATTTCTAACTCATTTCCACAACTTTGTACACAGTTCAAACGCTCCCATGGAAGACTTTCAAATTCAAACATTTCAATCACAAATAATCAAAAGAGACATTCGGAAAACACAAACCCGTTTCCATGCTTTTATATTGGTATAATACGAAACGAATACAACATAATCATTTTTAGTTCTAAATAAGTTTTGTCGATGCTGACAATGTAATTATTAGATCCTTATATTCCTATACATGATTATACACATACGGATACAATTATCAGACAGTTCCAATTATCACGGCAATTTTCTAACATGTTTACAAATAAGGAAATTTAGCACCAAAAAAAATCAAGATATTATACAAATATACCAAGCTGTGAGAAAGTATAGTAAGCAAATAATTACCGTTGGTGAAGGTGATGGGACAAACTATTACTTCCGAGGCGATCTGGATGTAGCTATCTTTCCGAAGCGAAGCTGAGGAAAGATAGCGTATACATTCAGATCGCCGAGGAAGTGATAGTTTGCCATCGCCTGAAACCAAAAGGTGATTATTTGCTTTATATTCCACATCAATTATTTTGATCACAAACGACCTATAACTAACACAAAGGGCTAAACAGTTTGGAATATTGAGCAATTGATCGAATCTTTTATTTTAATTTCGCCAATCCTGCACATGAACAAGATTTATGACTAAAAGTCAAAGACGCTTATACCATTGTCTATTAAGCGTAGCCGCGCGCAAACGTTGCGCATCAGCGCGCTACCTTTCTGCGCACTAACGCGCGCACGCGTACTTGCGCGCTAACAATTGAATATCTACACAGTGCAACGCACTTTTACCGACTATCTAGTGAGTGCAACGCACTTTCACCCAAGATATCTACACAGTGTAACGAACTTTTCTTCTTCTATCAATAATGGGCGAAACTATATTTCATCACGTGATTAACTTTTGACCAATCGTAGAGCAAGATTCTTAGTATGTGGAATATAATGGTATATATCTGAGGAGGGACTGGCATAGAACTATTTTTTCCGAGGGGCGAAGCCCCGAGGACAAAAATAGTAGCTATGCCAGTCCCTCCGAAGATATATAATTCCACTATACTTTTGAACTAAAAGCTTGGTATATTTGTTTTATATCCCTTCTATTTGCTATATATCCTTCGCATGATTATAATCATCGCACAAATAAATGATTTCAATTAAACTTAAGTATTATAAAGGAAAAACAAACCATTGATCATAGAACCATCACTGCACTATGTTCTGTTTGTGACACTGGCCCCCTTAGCGCAATAGTCCTGGCACAGAGAGCGTAGTGCGCTATGTTTCCATTCATGGTTACGCGCATTAACAACTAATGCGCACACAAATGCAAAACGCGCGCATACATACACGTACGTCACACGTGTGTAATTGAATATGAGAAAACAGCTATTCGTAATACGTACAGCATACATTACATGAAATGAAATTAAATGAAATTAATTACTGTCACGACCATGGAAGGACAACGATGCAAAATGTGCACAATTTTCGAAATTGTTTACTTCGAAAACCGCCATGTTATACATGAAATGCATCTCTAGAATATTTTGTGGAACTTGTTGATATCCACGGGTGAAAATATTCTGTATTTCGTTTTAAATTACTCTTTGGGAAATCTCGTCGAGCATCTTTCGCAAGCTAAAACAAGACCTCCCCTCGCAGAGAAGCTGTTATTACACGCATCTCTACGGGCAATATGATATGCTTGCTATTTCTGCTATCGGCAAAGATAGTGAAAAATATTCCCCGATTTCAGATTTATAGTGGAAATAATCTTTATTGTGAGAGCCCCAATTGACCAATCACGTTTCTAGAATACTCATGAATATTCATAGAAGGGATATAAAATGCGATGAACCAATATTCAATACAACCTGCCATCGAATATAACTTGGCAGGATTAATAATCACATATAACATCTACAGTGGTGGTGCAAGAAGGGCATTTGCACCCCCCCCCCCCCCCCCCCCCCGAATAGCATGCATTGTCCCCAACTCATTACATGGCAGTGTTCCCTATTTTCCCTCATATTTTTAAAGGTAACCAACACCCACAAATTATCACTAAATATATAAAAGTTATTATTTTTAGTAATCCATTCCACCAGCAACCATATAACGGTGTCTCCAAAAATATTTGTTTTCACTGTGGATAGCCCATGCGTTGTATTAAACACCATTTATTTCATTCTACAGTTGAGTGGTTGTTGTGGTAGTGCTAGTTGTCGCCGGGTTGTAAGCCGGGTTGTATGCCGGTGGCGGCGGCTGCGGGTAGCCCTGTGGGTATCCCTGGGGAGGGGGGTAAGGGTACCCCTGTTGGGGTGGAGGGTACGGGTAACCCGGGGGAGGGGGATAGGGGTAGCCTTGCTGCGGTGGGGGCTGGGCCGTCTGGACATAGACCGGCTGGGGTGGGGCGTTCACCTGCATGGGGGGAATAACATTGCAACAAGATGTTATTCGTTAATAATTTTAGTCAATCACTAGAAACATGGGAACCGTTCGTACAATTTATTAACATGAACTAATAAATGTATATTGTATTTTGTTGTTGTTGTTGTTGTTGATGATTTGTGTTTGTTTGCAGCAAGTGCACATACATTCTTCATTAATTTAATTATGAAGACCTTTATTTATAATAAATGAACATGTAATAATACACGCTCAATGTAAATCGGCACATTGACAATAGCAACAAAACGCAAACAAACAACATCAGAATTTTTGAAAATCCCAAAATTAAATAGTCAATTTAAGACTAAAAGTTGTATTGCTAAAATGTTTGGTCGTTTATGTTATGTTGTTTGTTTTTGTATGTATTTGTTTATTTGTCTATTTGTTTCGTTCGTTCGTTCGTTCGTTCGTTAGTTCGTTGAATCTTTTGTTGATCTTAACTTACCACAACGGTTTTCTCCTCCACCACGGTGGTCCTAGCTGGTCGAGCTACCACAGCCCCGGCCAGGGCCGCTCCGGCCATGAAACCAAGCCCCAGTCCTGGGCCCCCGTGGTGATGCGGTTGGGGGTGGTGATGGGGAGGAGGATGGTGGTGATGTCCTGGGTGTCCGTGCTGTAAAATTAAGAACAATACTAATACTAATTATGCCCATTTTCGTCATCGTCATCGTTATCATCATTATTACTGTCGTCATCGTCGTCATTGTCATCATCACCATCATCAACATCATGCACCATCATCACGATAATATCATCATCACGAGCTTTATTATAATCATTGTCATCATCTTCATATTCATTTGTATTATCATCAGCATCGTTTACGTCGTCGTCGTCATCAATATCATTATCATCATCAACATCATCATTATCACCATCAGCATCATCATCATCACCATGCACCATCATCACCATCTGCACCATCATCACCAACATCACCATCATCACCAACATTACCATCATCACCATCATCATCATCACCACCATCATCACCATCATCACCATCATCATCATCATCATCATCACCATCATCATCACCATCATCATCATCATCACCATCATCATCATCACCACCATCATCACCATCATCATCACCATCATCACCATCATCACCATCATCATCATCACCACCATCATCACCATCATCATCACCATCATCACCATCACCATCACCATCATCATCATCATCATCATCATCATCATCACCATCACCATCATCATCATCATCATCATCATCATTACCATCACCATCATCATCACCATCATCATTCACCATCATCATCATCACCAACAGCACCATCATCACCAACATCACCATCATTATCATCATCTACATTCATAACTGATAATGTTGTTGTGATGATATCAAAACCATCATTGGCATTATCATCATAATTATCATTAACTTGTTATATTCATCATCATCATCATCGTCGCTACCTGGAAGATTCGCTATATGTATAGCTGCAGTACTTGTATAACTATGTTGATATGCTGGTATCACGACTGCGTGGACATTTTGTTGATAACATCATGAATAGTATCGAAAATAATATCGCTAGTGATATTCGTTTGTCTCGCAATGTATGGTCAACAAGGAATCTAAAAGATCACGACGTTTCGTGTGCCGCTGCAACACTTTGTCAAGTGATATAATCTAATGTATGAATAGTCTTGGCCATGCATATTATGACTTCGAACTGCGTGCAAAAAAAAACAAAAAAACATCCGCCTCGCAATTAATGTATCTAAATAATTATGTTGGTAATAAAATATCACGCATAATTATGATAAAGCATGTTGTCTTGCCATTAATCATATTAATTGTAAAGGGTTTTGTCATTAATATGACAATACAAGTCTCTGCTCTTATGGGCCATGTACAAAATTAATCAACCTTTCCACGGGATGAAAACATGAATCACACTATCTGAAATTTAAAAAAATCGAATACGGTATGCATAATACGAATAGAAATATCATGAATTGAATGAAACGATTATTACAATAACTTACCGGCATTTTTGTTCTTATATTTTCTTAAACGTCCGACAATAAGATCCAGCAATATTCCTGCTTCAGCTGAACAACGTCTTTCTTATATCAATAAGAGCTTTTCAGAAGACACTGTGTAGCGAAAACTAAAAGGTATATGACTAATTGATAACCCGCGTTAAAAAAAAACAAAAAAACTTGAATGCTATTTAATTTCGACGTCAAGTTAACCCATCAAAACTAGAATAATTGTCAGTGGCGTAATATATTGCTCAACGCACGCTACACGGATCCATAAGGCGCATACTATATCAACGAATATTTTTGAGGGTCGGTTCCCTTTAAAGGAATCTACTAAGTTTATTGACATGCATGCAAAAAGTGATGAATGGTGGACAAAATGTGTATTGTTGTGATCTGAAATGGCCACAGAGTAATGTGTGAAAATTGATATTATAATATTGGGCGAAAATTAAAAGTGACATTCGCTAACTCGTTGCACTGACTGTATACGCAGTCATACTTGCCAGCGGATAATTACAAATCCGAGCATTTCAATCGAAGCCTATCTTTTTAACGAAAATGTAATTTGAACAACCTAGGTAAAACATGTTCCATTTCTAGTGGTAATACAAATATAATACGAAGGTATGAGAGAACCACTATTATAGAGTTCTAAGTAAGTTGTCTGGAGTTTGACAATGTTACCAGATCCCTTTAACATGCACATATTCGCCATCTTCGGCTCTGAGTGGGTTAAATTGTGTCACGTGGTCTACATACTTGCTTGTAAATGCTGGTACTATTAAATGACAACGTTGTTGATACATTCCATCATAACGTCATTTCTAAAAATATACATATTTTCGTATAACTTTCACGTGACTTTATAATGATAGCAGTGTACTAGTGTTGTATACGCTTATTATTCATTATACAGTGGACAATTTCTAATGTAGTGTCTACTAGTTTCTGGATGATGTTTTCATCCAAACTTTCATAGTTTAGATGAAAACATCATCCAGAAACTAGTAGACACTACAAATATTGCTGGTTCTTCCGTAAATGTATGATGCACAATGTGATTTATATAGTTTTAGTTATGAACGATCAGAAGACTGCTATTCCTCCTAATAAAGTCTTGCACATAACATTCAATCGGCATTGCCTACGCTAAAGGTTGTATTACCATAATTTATAGAAAATAGTTTATAATAAAGATGGGGGTATTTAGTTTTGGTATAGAGGGCGCTGCAAGAAATAATTTTGTTTGTGAGATAATGAAAAACTGAGTGTGAAATTGAAAGAGCAGGCAATTTCAATGAGAGATTTAACTTTAATTTGATCAAAATTGGTTCAGAAACGGCTGAAATATCAATAAATGTATCTGATCGGAATAAATCTGAGGCACAAATTTATTCGATGATAAAAAATGCTTACACTTTTTCACAATTTTTCAAAGAGGTTTATAAATAGTTGTTGATGATCTCTCTATTTAATCATTATTTCAACAAAACATCACATGCATAATTTTGTATGAAAAATGGTTGAAACCAATGCTTTTTTAGAGAGCGCCCTTTTGTATTTTAATGGCTCTTTTAAAAATGATAACAGGCCTTTTACTTAGTCGTTTGTAATTTTCTATACCTTTCGAGCATGGTGGAATTATAACTATTGATTTTTTTGGTTACTAAATGTTATTCTGTCATTAGAATTGTATGCTCTTTCGAATTTGAC
This sequence comes from Echinarachnius parma, assembly GCA_037951105.1. Classification (NCBI taxonomy): domain Eukaryota; kingdom Metazoa; phylum Echinodermata; class Echinoidea; order Clypeasteroida; family Echinarachniidae; genus Echinarachnius; species Echinarachnius parma. The sequence continues at coordinate 115,712 of JBAMJV010001435.1, forward strand.
ACTCAGTTTTTCATTATCTCACAACAAATTATTTTGTGTAGCGCCCTCTATACCAAAACTCAACTATCCCTTTAACACACCAACAGTGATATACATGCATAAACCACAGAAAGGTTTTGGTTACTAAAGCTAAGCCTTACCAAAACTGTACAACCCCACGATTATTACAAATTGTTATGTTTATGGATATAGCCATTTCTGAACCGATTTTGAAATAAAGTTTATTCTGTCATTAAAATTGACACTCAGTTTTTCATTATCTCACAAAAAATTATTTTGTGTAGCGCCCTCTATACCAAAACTCAACTATCCCGTTAATACACCAACAGTGATATACATGCAGAAACCAAAGAAGATAGAGCAAGAAAATAATCAGAGGTCATTTATATTGAATACGTGGGTCAGTTTCGTCAACATTACATATAATGTTTTAAACGTAGCTGGCGCTAACTTTATTGGTTTGCACAGAAGTACAATAATTCGCAGAGTCTAGGTCTAGAGGGGAGCTCGGAGGTGGTATATTGCTCTCATTTCCCTGGTTTCACAATCATTTCCACGTAGCTAAAAGTAGGAAAAGCGATAATTATAAATGGTAGGGAACGTACGTCGAGACATTCACTTTTTTTAATAAAAACAATTATCATTTTGTTTTTTAGTATTGAGTTTGTGAATATATATTTGTTACGTCAATCGATTCTATCCGGCTCCCCTTCTTTTACTGGAGAGTCAAGAATCACAAAACAAGAAATTTTAATTGAAAATGAACAATTTCTGTGATATCACGTATTAAATTGAGATGAATTATGATATGGGATTTATGTTAAGAGACGGACGCCACCAAAATCGTGCATGAAAAGGGATGTGCGTGAATATTATTATGCGAGAGGGACGCATAGCTATATAAAATAGAGACCTCGTGATATCCACGCGGGGCCCACACGCGCGTAAATAGGGAACCCGAATACCGCCGCGGGTTCATAATGGAGCTGGCCGCTCACATATCTCTTGCGGTATTTTTAGATTGGTTGCCGGGCGATAACACGCCATTTTAGGGGGTTCGTGTTCATGTACTTGGGAGGGATATTGTGATAATTTCCTATAGCACATATTATGTGAAAGTACTTTTTAATGATACAATTCGCATGTTTGATATATTAAAATAGGCATGTGCATGCAAAGATAAAACAATTGTCTTAATGAAGAAATAGAGTAATGGCCCGAATAAACTATTTAAAAAATCACCACTCGATGATGCAAAATAATGCTAAACACAAACAAATTGCATAACACAGGCCACTGGCATAATGCATGGAAACGCCAGCCATGCAGGTAATGCAGGGCAGTATCAAATAAATACATAAACCCAGAAATCAACACAAAATAACAACTTGACACAATATTTCATACATTTGACTAAAAAAAGCTTTTATTCTCAAATTGATATTATTTTGTTCATTTAGTTCATGATGAGAAGATCAGTCGTATCACCAGTGGTGGATCTACGGGGGGGGGGGGGGGGGGGGGTGGGGGGTTTAACCCCCCCCCCCCCCCCCCTTGGGCTGCCAAGTGAAAATGTGATGTGCATACATAAAACGCCATCATGTATCCAGACCCCACACAGTATCCGCATCGTCATTGGGTCAAACCTCCCCCCCCCCCCCCCCCCCTTAGCAAACAGCTAGATCCGCCCCTGATCACCATGCCGTGGCGTTGCAGGGTTGGACAGATTGTGTGTGTGAGTGTTTGTGTGTGTGTGTGTGTGTGTGGGGGGGGGGGGGGGGTGGGGACACCTCATGTATTCCATTATTTGTACACAAATTTCCCCGTACGTTTTGTTTTGTTTTACTGTTTTGGGCAACTTATTGGGATGTGCCTTCGTGCCCCCCCCCCCCCCCCCCCGGGTAACAACTGTTTTTTTTTTTGGGGGGGGGGGGGGGCCAAACAAAACATCTGCATTACCACCAGCCTAAAGGCAGGGTTGCCAACTTTGGGCAAGTGGTACTTTTGCGAGAGAGGGAAGCGACCAAGCCTGCCGAGTAAAGTGACTGAGTGGGGGGGGGGGGGGGGGAGGGGGGGAGGGGGGAGGGGGGGGGGAGGGGGGGAGGGGGGAGGGGGGGGGGGGAGGGGGGGAGGGGGGGGGAGGGGGGGAGGGGGGGGGGTGCAATCCGGTGCAATCTGGTCACTTCTAGTGCATATCCTTTGAATAAAATTAGGACCGGTACCATTACGGTTATAGTTATAATTTCACCATGCTCGAAAAGTATACACAATTACAAACGACTAAGTAAAACCCCTGTTATCATTCAAAAAGAGCCGTTACAACTCAAGAGGGCGCTATTTAAAAAATCACTGGTTTTAGCCATTTTTCATACAAAATTGTGCATTTAAAGGACAATGAAATCCAGACAAATTGTTGTATGCACTATAAGACACTAAATATAATGAATAGTCTCTGAAAATTTGAGCACAATCGGTCAAGAAATAAGCAAACTATGGCTCTTTGAAAAGAGCCATGTATTTCTTCGAGTGACTCAAATTGGCAACGCACTCTGGCAAAGTTGTGGACAACTCCCCATACATTTTGTACACAAAATTTCAGTTTTGTTAAATTTTCTCAAAATGTATGTTTACCCTCCGTTCGAGTTCAACATAATATGTTGTAGAATGCTTTTATACATAACATATCATGAAAACTGTTAAAATGGGAACATTTGTGTACAAAACATATGGGGAGTTGTCCACACACTTATCAGAGTGCGTTGCCAATTTGAGTTCCCCATAGGAATAAATGGACATCTTCAAAGAGCCGTAGTTTTCTTGTTTCTTACCCGATTATGCTCTAACTTTCAGAGATTGTTCTTCTTAATCTCTTCAAGACTATGAAAGCAACATTTTGCTTGGGTTTCATTGCCCTTTAATGTTTTGTTAAAATAATGATTCAATAGAGATATCATCAACGACTTAAAAACAAAAATCCAAGTAGGCTTTAAAGCATTTAAAATTGTTAAAATAAAAATTCTAAAATATCCCCCAGTGATTGCCGGTGAAGAATCTTTTGAATACAAATATACTTATGGATATTTCAGCCGTTTCTGAACCGATTTTGATCAAATGAAGTTTATTCTGTTATTAAAATTGTATGTTCTTTCAAATTTGACAGTCAGTTTTCAGTGCTGTAGTCGAGTCCGGACTCGGACTCGCTTTTGATGGTCTCGTGACTCGGACTCGGAGCCGAGTCCCTATGTAAAACATATGGGAACATGCTATTTCGTTGGGGACTCGGACTCGGAACTTGTGGACTCGACTACAGCAGTCAGTTTTTCATTATCTCACAAAAAAATATCGGGGGGCACTTCGGGAAATACCAATACTCAATGGCAGGCCTGCTCAATGGTACCTTTAAACATTGCACCAAATGCCACATTATTTATGTTACAACTACGTATAGGCAAGACTGATTCCCGAGGGAGCGAAGCGCCCGAGAGGGGGGAGGGTGTGATGGGAGGTGGGTGCATGCACGGTAATGTCAGAGCTTTTGCAGTTTTTAACTTGAAATTATCCAATCTGGTGCATACCTATATATAGGGAGGAAATCTGACTTGAAATTATTAGTAGAATCTGAGATATCATGTCTCAAGAAATACCCTTTTTCAAATCACTGGTATCGAATTAAAAAAAACCATGATTGAATTATATTTGGGGGGGGGGGGGGGAAGCCCCCCCCCCCCCCGCCCAAGCCCCCCCCCCCCCCCCCCCCCCGCTCTCCCCCACCAGTACGCCAGCTGTTGAATATAATCCTACTTACGTTGTGTGCATGTGTTTCTTATACAAATGAAAAACAAAGTTATAATATAGGCCACAAGCAGTGGCGTAGCGTGGTCAGACTGATTGAGGGGGGGGGGGCACACCTCATGGTTTTCTTTACCTACACAGATGTCCCCCTTTTGTTATCTTACTATTGTTTAGGGCAAATTATCGGGGGAGGGGGGCACGTGCCCCCCTTCCCCCACCCCTCCACCCCGCCCGCGTACAAGCTACGCAACTCCATTAAATTATTATTTTCCTACATTCTCAGGTGAATCTCCACTTCCTCTTTTGTTTTGTTATGTTTTATCATCATTATCATAACACTTATAATTAAAAATGGAAGCTTGAAGTCTAAATCGGGTGGTTTACAGTGTAACATAAGAAGATGCACAGATGAAGATAAGTGTCCACTTTGGCAAAGGGGAATGATTATCACTGTGATAATCATTATCCCAATCAATCAAAACATTCACAATAATTCATATTTTGTAAGTGGTATTGACTATTGATTGAGCAACAATGTTTATTCATTCTTTCCTGAAAATAATTCCTATCCTCTGCAGTAAACTGTACATGTGATTATTATACAACACAATTTTCCACCCCTAATTTCGAGTGGACCCGTCAATGACGTCACTATCGGCAGCTGATGATCGATTCCAAAGAAGACATGTTGATTAGATGGCGAAATGCAGAGGAAGACAGAACAGGGCCAAAACAACACAAGAATTTTCGGCAAAATTGCCCTGAAATCACGCGAAATGAGGACTAGACATTTCCAACGGACTAGGAAACATTAATGTCGCCGCAGGAAACTGGATTTTTAATGGAAGTAGTCGAAACATCAAGCGGAAAAGTAAGAAATAAGGTAACATTTTGCGCTACAACGTGCTCCGATCGCGAAACGTAGGGAATCCGTCGCTTGGGAATGCAACACAAGCGACATTCTATTGTCTGAGACCATCTATCTTTCGCGGGTTTCATAGAAACGGAATTGTAAATGCTTGTGTGTCGTCAGAAAAGGCGATGATTGTGAAGTTGGATCGTCGAAAATTTACCATCTCGTGCAAGGTAATTTCATAATGTATTATATATTTTAAGGGGTTGTGTTTGCTTATCCAAAATAATGGTCACCCCAAAACGACTGCCCATGTATGATGTATTGTGTGCTGATTCATTGATTGTGATTGTTGATTGACTTGCATTGAGTTTGTGTGTGAACATGCTGTCCATGCAATTTATGTGTTGCATGCAATGAATGTTCACAGTGTTTATAAATGAGGTAATGTCAGTGCAAGTGATTGCCAATAGGTTGTTGTTATTTGCACAGCCTCAATTAAAATTCCAAACGATCACGACGATTAACAAACAGTCCATTAAACAAAAAAAGTAAAAACTGAAACTTGAAAACCATGAATGAAAAATGAAAATGGTCTGTGTAAATATAATTTGACTGAGTAATGAGTGACTTCAAATTGATGTTGGTGAACAGAATCAAAGTCGGGGAGTTGTTTATTCAACTGAAAACGAAGAGTATGTATGCCTAAAAACAATTTCAATCAACCCATAACATGTGAAAACATGCATGTAATAATATTTATAAATGCATGTTGTGACGTTGTCTGTTGTTAATTTGTGTAAAGTCATTGACACAAATTGACACGGAACACAACGCAATAGCATAAAAACAAAAACATGACTGGAATGATGGGACAAGATTCACTTTGACGATTGGACCCCTAAAAAAGGCTAAAATCTAAATTGCTAAATTGCTTTTACCCAAAATGAACTAACACTATAGTATAATAAAAAAAAAATGTATGTTGGAGCTTACAATTTAACAACAGCACCACAAGCACACACACAACACAACAGATGATCATCACAAAAACATGGAAATCACAATCGGCACAAACAGACACATAGTGACCTACATTATGTAGGCATTCTCTTCAAAGACGTTCCCACGACTTGGCACGCATGATTAAAAGAACATATGCGCTATACAAATTGCATAGAACATAGGTTCTTTTACAAAAGTTTGTAGTCATGCACACCAAGTCGTGGGCATGTCTTTGAAGAGAATGCCTGTATGTAATACTGTACACACTATTCGCTATCACTTTGTGATCGATATAGGGACTTGTTGAATTCCCGGAATTGCTTCTGGTTGCAGTTTGCCAGGTCGGCGAAATAAAGTCATGTTTCTATAATTCTTTGTCATCGGTTGTCATTCTTGTTTGTGGATTTCGACCCTTTCAATGCTATACTTAGCACAAGAACATACGGAACAAAGTGTTAACACCACAAAAACGGTGAAAATCAATTGAAAAATGCGACAGAAGGAATACAATTCACACAGAGGCAACGGCACAAAAACTTGTGAACAGTAATTGCCAATTGCAATGAGTCATGGGAACATGTTTGAACAAATCATACTTTAACTCAAGCCTCCACACTAAAATTTTTCTGTACTGGCCCATTCGGCCAAGTTAAATCATACATCTTGTCGTATTACTTGCCCCAATATAAAATTAACTTGCCCTTGGCAAGCAAACTAGACAATTTATGAAATTTTACTTGCCCGACACCAAGTTCTACTTGCTCCGGGCAAGTGCTTGCCTTTAACACACTACAGTAACACCACATTGACACTCCATACACTACACCACATTGACAGTGACACGCCATACACTACACCACATTAACACGCCATACAATACACCACATTGACACGCCATACATGTACACTACACCACATTGACACGCCATATATGTACACTACACCACATACTATCCTGGTCACAGAGAGATGCATATTTTGGTGTGTCAACAAAAGGCACATGCCAGCATTGCCTGTGTACTCTGTGCTCCTAGGAAATTGGGCCAATGGGGGTATGGTGTAAATGATCATTATAGAATGATAATTTACAGTGTGAAAGTGCTATGGCTGCGCATCTACTTACAAGCATGCCGCGATCATCGCGATGTAGAAAAAAGGAACATTAAAACTCTGAAATATATACCTCAATTGTGCAAATTTGCAAACATAATTTGTAAATGTAATTCACAATAGATATTGTGAAATAGGCTAAAATACGTCATGTACCATCTTCCTTCCCTATCATTTCATTGTTTTAATGTCAAGAGTTTTTACTATTCTTAATTTACGTACATGTATACATCCACACCGTACTCCTACTTGCCTTCTTTCTTATCCACCTTTCCTGTTTTTGATGCGAAAAAAAAACTTATGCACATCATGTACTAAGGAGATAGTTGGCATTGCGAAATTTGTCAACAAGTTTTCCCACGCAATAACAATGAGAGGACCAAAGTGTGTGACCTTTGATCTCACACGTAGGTTTCTTCTCATATTTATCAGGAAAAAGAAACCCTCCAAGAAGAAAAGGAGGGGTACATTTACATTCAGCCTATTCAACGCAACTCAAACACTGGCAATTGTCCACAAAACGTGTGCAAACTAAAAGGCCGAACCCAGCAGCGTGAATCGAGACGGAGACGGCAGGTGCTCGCGTGGCCTTTCCTCCTACTCCTACTCCTAGCAGCTGCCGTCTCCAGTGAAAAGAAGCCTATTCAATTTTCAGGTGGAATTGAATTGTGATGGATTTTTTTTTCTGCATCAGAAAATTGTGTGTCGGAATGAGAACATGGGTGCATTGTTGGAAGTCTGTGGTTGAAAAATAATTTGAAAGAAAATGAAGACATGTTGGTGGTAGAGAATGGAGGGGAGATTTTTTCTTCTTAACACGTTGCATTGAGGGGGGGGGGGGGGAGCCCTTTTAAAATGTGGGATTCAATTGGAAATTTGTTCCCCCTCTCCTAGTCTCACTTGTGTATCGGAATGGAGGTCTATATTCTGGGGATTTGTTGTTGAAAGAAAATGAGTTGAGAAGAGGGAAGCATGGAGGGGGGCTCTATTCAAATATGAGATGAAATTGGGCAGGATTTATTTCCCTTCGAGGCACAGTTGTGTATCGGAATGAGGGTCTATTCATGCCATGGCTGTGGTTTGAGAAAAGGTGGCGGAAGGGAGAAAACTTGCAGGACTTCTTGGGAGAAGGCTCTATGATGATGTACATGTAGTTTGAAAAGGGTAATTAGCAAGAGTTTAATTATTGGTATTTTGAGCTATGAATTAGTGAATGGTTGATTTTTGTAAAATTTATTTTGTTTACATTTTTTTGGGTGAAGAAGTGGGATAAATAAACTCTGAAAATCTTGTAACAAGTTCCTACACTTTTGTTATTATTGTATGTACTGTAACTTGTAAGCAAAATAAATTTCCTAAATCCTACAGACTTCAAATCTTTCATAATTTCAGCTATTGAACACTTCCTGTATGAGCTACTTAAAATATTCTTTAAAATGCTGGTACTGTTGATAATTCCCTTTAACTAGTTTCTGCTATGAGCTTAGATGTCAAGAACCTAACAAACTGCAACACACACATTCATTTGTACATGTATACGCTCGTGAACACAAACACCAATACTGAATACACACACATACATCCACATAAAACATGCAGGCTTGTACATGCAGACAAGTACAGTACACACACACATTTATAAAACAGAAACCCCAATACACCCCACTATAAACATCAATTCTTCTTTCAGTTTTCCCTAATTGGTCTTGTAAACTTAGGACTGGTGTGTGGTGCTATGTGAGTATTTTGACCCCTTGTTGGCCCTTGAATTTGACCCCATCCACTGTTCAGGTGACCAGACTTAGGTCTAGAGCCCTAGGCTAGGGCCAGGCACTGGAGAGAGTTTGTTGTTTATACAATGAGTGTTGTGTGTGTGTGAGCATTATGGTGGTGATGGTGAGTTCGCAGGGGAGAATATTTTCGAGTTTTCACTACTACTAGTTTGTGTGTTCAATGTATTCAATCATGGTGTATAAAAGACAAAGTAGCCTTTTACATTGGAAAATGTGCATATAATTATGGGTGTTGAGATATAATTTGATAAAAAACAAATTCATGAAAGCTACACACAAGTATCTGTATAATTTGTAATGTTTTTCTTTGTTTTGGGCCACAAGATTCTGGTTTCAGGCCACTCAAACGTGAAACCTTGATTTTGTACTTGCCGGACTTGGCCACAAGGCAAAAAAAGTTAATTTGTAGCATTACAATACAGCACTAGCACAGCTTCACACTCACAGTACTGACAACCTCTAAGCCTCGTGGTATGATAATAAAGACCTTGCATGCCTCCACATGCTCTATCGCCAGTGACCTTACTGTGTGGTGAGAGTATGGGTCCATGCATGCATCAGAGTCAGACAAAGCAATTTGATGCATTGCCCTTCTACTGGTAGGGGTACTTCATACAATATACAATCATACTAGAAACTATAACATTTTTCTTCGAATTGGCCCAGTTGGGCAAGTAAAAATAAGATTTTTCAAATTCTAGTGGCCCCAACCAAAAGAAAACCTTACAAATTCTGTTATATTTGGTTGCCTAATTCGGGCCAGAGAAATCGAGCTTCGATATTAAAATAATATTTTAGAATTTAGTGGCCCCGAGCCAGCAGGCCTGGGCTCATTTTGAGGCTTTGAGCACTGGGTAATGTAAGAAATACAATTTGGGACCTTCATCCATAAGGCCAAAAAAAAAAAATTGTTTGATTGGCGTAACGGGCAACCAAAAATTAGGGTAGGTCGGTCGGGATTTTTTTTTTTTTTTTTTTAAACTTTTTTTTTATATATGCAGATATGCATGCTGGCCCTGGCCGGCGGCATAAACATTGTACATGCATGCGCTGCATAGGTAACGCGGGGTATTCGGTACCGCGTATACGTACGGTACATTGCATGTACTGTATACAGTATTCGCGCCTTCATCGCCTCGCGGGGAAAAAGCGATATCGCAACACTTCCGGGTTTTTAGTGCAGCAAATATATCGATCGCAAATGCAGCGCGATACTCAGGCGATAGCAATTTTTTCGCTTCGATATACACAACGATACATAACGATATTGATCGCAATCGGCAAAAACATCTAGGGTCGGCGGTATTTTTAGGGACGGGCGGGTTACGCCAATCCAACAATTTATTTTTTATGGCCTAAGTCTCTAGATAATATGCTATAGGCTATGCTGTGTGTTGAATTTTTAGCAAGCTTGGTTGTTTTGGGCATTTATTTCACGATTCCTATCTTGATAAATTGTAATTAGGGACCTTACTAAAAGGCTACGTGCCTCTATATTCTGATATTACCTTACATACTGGTCTACTATTGGCAATGCTTGCATTGGAATGGGATACTACATTGCAATGATGTACTGTATGTAGCCTTTGCACATGTTGCATTGCTGAACAAAGACGATTTGTTCTGGTCCGTTTGGCTTTGGACAAACAGTGTTCTGTGTGACGCACTCACTGCACTGCTGGTGTGATTTTAGCAGTGGTTTTCCATGTTGAAAAATATTAACCCCTTGACAACGGGAACCGGGTGGGCTATGTACAAAGTCTATGGGGATTTCAGAATCTCGTAGTGAACAGGTTAATATCATAGGTGTTTGTATGTTTTCTCCCTTCAAGGCTAATCCACTATAAAGTTTTTGCTTGGAATAGTATCCGGCATTGATACAATTTTGTCATAAAAAAAAACAACATTTTCCATTTCCTTTGCTCTGTGTTTCCTGTCCTATAACATGTACACAGTTTCCGCTGCCATACTGTAGTTGCTTGATCTGTAGGCGGTACATGGCCCGTGCCAAAACTGAAATGCACCATTACATGTGCAATACGAACCGGTTACATACATGAAGTACACTCAATGTACTTGTAGCAGCGAGGCCAGGTTAAGAATGCTATAACTTGCGGGCATGTAACATGTGACATTATAGGGCTATGAGTAATCGGAGATTAGAAAGCGAGTTGCAATTTGCTACATGTTACATGTATATATGTACTGTATGCCTTGCTACAACATGATAAAAAAACACAGGTCTATCACTCTATCAGAGACATTGATTTAAATTTGATGGCATACTGTAATTTTATTTGCATATTTTTGAATTCATACTTGAACAGATAAATAGCATTGCAATTGAATAAATGCACTGCTTGCTTTGCAACTGATGCATTTCATTGTTATTTCTTCTTAAAAAGTACAGTCCACCATCTGGTGTATATTTGTACTGTTTAACCATTTCAAATGTAAAATTAAGGGTAGTTCAGATTCATAAACTAGATGCGAGGACGCCTTGTGCACGGTACGTAATGTACACTAAAACGGTGTTGAGCAGTGCGTGCAAACTAGCCTCATTGCAAAATGGTGACCCACGTTGTATCATCCCCACACTCAATGATCTAGATTTGCAATAAACACCGCCAAATAACAAACATTTAAATTGTACCTATTTTTATAGCAAATGTGAATAGAATGTCAAATACCATACCTTACTTTCAAGGAAAGAATTTATTTTTTATTTTAGCGGGCTACTTTTTCAATCTGATGGATATCACAACATATTACACATACAGTAATACCCTATAGATGGTAATTTTAGGGGCTACCTACTGATTTCAGGGGGCTATTTGAAAAATTAGGAGGCAAAGTCGCCCTCGGCCCCGTGTATTTTCTACCCTACTTGCTTAGGCGTACATACATGTAGGCAAGTGCTAGTATCGAGCGATGCATACATGTACACAGTAAAGCATGGGTGGGGTGGGGTGTGGACTGGGGAGGCATTATACTGACAACACTTGCACCTGGAAGTCTTGGCCATACGTGAGTATGAGTGACTAGGCTCCATGCCATGTTGATCAGGGGGGATGTATTGAGCCAAGGAAGCCATCACTCTAGAAAAGGAAGCCAGGACAAAATAGAACCAGCCACTCAGCTTCTCGAGAAAAAAAAAAAAAAAAAAGCAAAGAAGAAATCCTAGCCTGAGCAAAATGATTATCACCAGACAGACTAGTGTTTAGTCGCAACAACAATTGGGGTCACTTGGCAATCCCTTCAAAGATGGACAAATTACAGCCAAACCTGTCTTAGTGGCCACCTGCCTATAGTGGCCACTAAACACGATCCCCTGCAGAGAAAAACAATGTATGAACCTGTCTAGATACAGGTCAACTGTATACAGTGGCCACTTTTCTTAATTTCCTTCGGTGTACATTGTGCTATTACAGTGCTCAAAGTTATGACAGGCCCGTTGGCCCGGGCCCCACAAAATGAATGCACAGCAAATTTTATTAAAATTTTTTTTTTTTCCCCTGGAGAGGACGGGAGATTGATGAGAATGAAAGAAAAATGATCAATATTTCAAATTAAAGCCTGACAGTTCAATTTTCGACTTGTAATGTTCAAGGAAACTTGTATAAATTTGGACATCTGGACAGAAATTAAAACATTATAGATTTTCTGTCACCAAGGGAAATGGGAATTTTGATTGAATTGTTCTCATATTCCAACTATAAATGTGCATTGGTAATTTTTTCATTATATAAAGTAAACAGAAGAATCCCAATTTGAATATGAATGGAAATTTATTTGAGCAGACAATATGAATACAATCTACACTGTATGCAGTACAGTACATGTAAATCTTGTTTGTTATATTAGGTACCCATACCAAGTGAAGTGAATCACCATATTCAGTGTACAGTGTGAACATATTGTGTGGGAATCGTTATTGGAAAAAGAAGTTTCCCTTGGCAATATTTTATTGAATACAATGTAATATTACACAGACAGACCAATACAGGGTAGGAAATAAACGGGGGCTGAGGGCGATTTTGCCCCCTAATTCAATATGATAGTGAATTTAATATAAAGTTACAAGGACTCATACATATACTTGTACGATATTGAATGGAATAAAGCAGTTCAGAGCTCAAAATTACCATAGGCGCGCTGGCCCAGGGCCACTAAAGCTTAACTTCGGGCCCACCGAATTTCATTAATGCTAAATTCTACTGGCCCAATCCGGCAAGCAAATCTAACAGAATTGTTTGTTTTTCTTTGCTTGGGGCCACCAGATTTAGGTTTGGAGCCAATAGAAGTTGAACAATATATATTTTTTACTTGCTACAAGGAAAATAAAAATAAAAAAATTTCTGGCATTGGAATAAAGTACTTGTCTCTTGGTGAGGAATCAAATAGATCAGGAATATAGTACTATAACTGTCTGTAATGTAATGATTGCTTTTGTCAGACAGAGTACATCATTTCAATTGAATACTTGTATTATGCCTTGAGAGGCATTGCTTAAATTCTGAATTGACTTGAAACTTGAGAGAGTTAAAAATGTTTGTCACAAAGGCACCATACATGTATTGTACTTTGTATCTTGCTTTGTTCAAATCACAAAGCACTACAGAGCATGTATGTATATTACTTGGAATTGCAAGCCCCACCCTCACTAATTGCTCCATTTCAATCCCTCTGGGCTCTTCGAGGAAATGTTATGAATCATCTTCTTCAATTCAGAATTCAAATGATATAATACTTAGACGTACATGTAGACCAACATCTTTTTGTACAAAGTCCTCAGTGCATAGTTTGTACAATTGTACTGTATTATTTTGTAATACTCTTGTGAATGAAAGAAAAGTTGAAATGTAATTTCTTTTTTGATGATTGAATGAATTCAAAATTGTGAATGCTTTTTATGAATAGATTTGTTTACACATGTTATTTATACTTGATTGTTGTGACTTACTTTCAACTAACAGGGATATGTTTGAATTGAACAGTAGAAATCTAGAGTTGCAGAAAATTAGCCTGTGTCTATTAAATTGCCCTTTTAAAAAGAACTTTTACATGCATGCTATATAAAGCCTCAAGCCTCAGTGAAGTGAAACGCAGTACTTTGTGTACTGTAATATTAGCTTACAAATCGCTAATAAGGATTACGCTCTGACATTTATTCTAGTGCTGTTATCCGATCCGAGACGAGAAGGGATTCCCGGCGATTATGGCCTTCAAACCGGGAAACGAGCGGTCCGAGAATTGGCCCTTTGTTTGTATAATTCTCGGTTTTGGCAACAAATTTTCTCCAGTAATAATAACAAATCTGTATACTGGTACATATAAGAAAAAAATGGGACTGGCTCAAGTAAACTGCAGTAGTTATGACAGATTTACGACCTGTGGCTGTGACCAGTGGCAGAGAAGGTCACAATGTTTAAACAGGTTGAGCCTTGAAGTCAATTACCTGAATTTGTGTAGAGCTATACAAAGGGTTTAAGGGGAATGCCCCCCACCTGTTGGAAAGCTTACCCCAACCTTTGAATATACTTTTTTAACTTTTTATCTTGACTCCCACAAAGATATATTGAGAACTTGCTTTTCCTGTGTATGCTTTATTGAACATAACTCAAAAACAAACCACATAACTCTGCCCCAAACACTGGCACACCCCCAAAAATAAATTACCCCAATGCTGCCTCCCATTTTTTTTAGATAACAAACTTTTCAACAATGTGTTTCTTGTAGTCATAAAAAATTCGCCCAAACATGATCTTACACACATGGCCCTGAGTTCACATTTGGTTGTGAGTTTGGTATGATATGCATGTCCACTGAACCTGGGCTAATGTATATGTGTGGTATGTCTCCTCATAACTTCCAACATAAGCAATTGTGTGTGCATGGGTACAGGCAGTTTTTTGCTCATACACAAGGGAACCGGGACGATCCGGGATCCCGTTAATAATTTTGTAATTCTACCGAGCCGGGTTCGAGACGGGATATTTTGTTTACCTAACAGCCAAATTCAACGAAATCTTAATTCATCCTTGACCCAGCGATAATGAATTCAAATAATGCACTGTCTGTAACCATCAACCATGAAATTGACATTCATATATAATGTGCAAATGAATTCAAATAATGCACTGTTAATACCTTACCATGAAATTGATATTCATTTGATACACACACAAGGTTGTACCCACATACTGTAAGTGTAATGAGAGTGCGAGTGTTAATGGGCAATTCCATGAAAATGTCTACCAAAACAAACAAAATTAAGTTTGCTGTTGAGTTTTTTTTCTTATTATGGCTGATAATGCATGACTTGAACTTTCTGAAACCATATTTGCTTTTTTGATATTTTGCCATTTTTGCCCAAAATCTGCATTTTTAGACTTATTAATTGGATTTAGACATATTTGTGAAAAATAAGGGTTATTTGAAATTGATTATATCTGTATTTATATCTAGATGCATATTCAAAAACTGAATGCAAATAATAGATACGGAGTGAAAATTCAAATAAATATAAAAAAATGTCGCCAAAACCTGTATTTCGTGCATTTACTGGGGGTCAAAGTTCAACTCAATTTTTGTCCCGTCTGTCACGTTTTTTTACAATTAATTAATTCCTAGCAAATACCTGTGACTGGTTTTGGATCAAACTTTATATTTATTAACAAAGGCCTATTACCTTTACATTAACACTACATTTTTGTAAAAATATAAGTTATGAATATAAATATCAATGTTTTAATCTTGTCCCGTCTGTCACGTTTTGTCCCGTCTGTCACGTTTTTGTCCCGTCTGTCACGCTCCTTTTTACTACTAATTTGTTAATTCAACTAGGTTGTTGCTGTTTCATAATGAGTTTGGCTAAATATGTCACTTTAGAGGCTTATCACAATAGTTGGTGGCATTATCAACTTAAATAACCTGTAAAAACAACATTTTAGGTAATTGGTGGGGATTTTAAGGTTTTCTACAGTCCCATGCATTGGTTATCGTGTTGGACCATGTAAAATTAGATTATTTCATAGCTTACCTACCTTAATCAATTTAAATTTTAAAAATAACACTGCTTTTATCTTTTAGCAACTACTTTTATCAATAAGGGTGTAATTTATTACAGAAAAACTCCTAAAAATGACTGAAATTGTATATTTTACAGATTGTCCAATTCACCCATAGGAATTGTACATGTCCCGTCTGTCACGTTTTTCTTGTCCCGTCTGTCACGCTCATATTTTGGATTTTTTCCTATTTAAGACAAACATGGGGGATATCCCTATGTAGTGGCATACAACTGGCCTTAGGCAAGTAATAACCTACAGACATGAGCAGCCTTGTAAGATCATCCAGTTAGCAGGGATTTTAAATTAAGTGAGGTAGTGAAAAAAGCTTGGTAAAAGAGTGTCCCGTCTGTCACGCTGAGTTCAACGACCCACTGACATCTAGGTCAGAGGTCACACAAAATAAAACTCATATATTTTGAAAGTATGACTGTAATTTAATATCATAAGCATAAAAACTCCTGTTTAATGTTTAACCATTTGCCTACAAATCAATCAAAACTGTGAAAAAGTCATGAGTGGATGTCCCGTCTGTCACGCTGGAATTGCCCTAATGTTTTATCAGCCGGTCCATCATAACGCTGATTAATGTATGGATCGCATGCCTAGCACCGCTAAAGATAGCTCTATGAGTAGCTTGCCAAGTTCCTGCGTGCTTAGTAGAATTGGTGCAAGGCTTCACCGTGAAGTTTTCCTCTTTTCATTAGTTGAATCGTCCCAGTGTAAATTTCCTTTCATGTCAATGTAACTTTTTTGTTGTAATAACTGGTGACTTGCTTTATAAAAGAAAATATGATACTTTAGATCGATGTCGTGATTTTAATGCAGAAATATTGTCATCAGTCTGCTATCTACTTGAGGGTACTAGTCTAAAAAAAACATAAAACTACGTCTACAGTGATGAAGACTATGGCAAAGACTAAGTGGCATTTCCAAGGGAAGTTGAAAATTGCTTACTACATGATGTGTGGGCCTTCGAAAGTATAGTACTACGTCTATAATGTGTACCATGCATGTATCCTAATACATGCATTCCTCTATAAGAGGAAAGGTACATTTTACAAATCAAACACAGAGATATAAATGTAGAGAGAGATAGAGAACATGAGCTTGTAATCAAATTCCCATCATGCTCTGCGCGACCCCGTGACCTGGGAAGTATGGAGGTGTGATGTCCTGCTGAGATGACAGATGACAAAACTGCCATCACATGACATTCCATGTAGTTTTGTACAAGCTTCATGCACATGTGCCTATATCAAGTATTTAGTGAAACATTACCGAGTACATGAATGTGTACAGTACAGTATGTACGCTACAAAGTTAGACATACACATTTTTCCATAGTGGCACTGTCAGGCAAGTAAAATTAGAATGATCAAGTTCTTGCTGTCCACCCTGTGCGATGACACTGACAGATGACAAAACTACAGTCACATGACATTCAATGTAGTTTTGTACAAGCTTCATGCACATGTACCTATGTCAAGTATTTATTATTTAGTGAAACATTACTGAGTACATGTTAAAGGCCAAGTTGAGTTTTGGTAATTTCCAAAGTGCCCCCCCCAACATCGATTGTAACGGATTTGGTTGATTTCAATTCCATATGAAAGATCATCGAAAAAAACATGGGAAATAATAATAATTTCCATTCAAATGCTCTAATTGTTGTGAAATTTGCTTTCAAAATATCATATAAAAGTGGTTGACGCCCGGGTATCACTTTTTAGAACCGCTAGTGCGAGGCACTAGCGTTCTATGTTCTAATAAAAGACTGAAACCAAATATTTGTGTGCACGCTAATTGTGCTTAAAACTATACATATGATACGGTACTTACCAGCAATTTACTCTCCAATATGTGATCCAACTACCGGGTGGATTAAGATTATGATTTTTCCTTCCATTCCGCAAAAAATCAGTGATATATGCGCCTCATGGACCAGTCTCTCCGTGTGTTAGCGCGACTGTGAACGAAAGGCGAACGAATGCGAATGGGGCTTGCGAGTTGCGTCAACGGCAGTGTTGGAGTCATACTTCTATGGTTGCGATACATAATATACACGTACTACTACTGTATAGTATTACCGCACACAGTGACTGCACTACAGTCCCGTATTACCGCACACTGCACTATACAGTCCCGTATTAGGACCTACAACGCTAGTGCTTCGCGCCGAGTTAATTTGACACTTCGAGTTGTAACGGCTCTTTTTGAATGATTACAGGGGTTTTACTTTGTCGTTTGTAATTGTGTATACTTTTCGAGCATGGTGAAGTTATAACTATTAGTTTGTATCGTAATCGTGCAGGTTTTGGTTACTAAAGTTAAGTTTGACCAATACTCAACTATCCCTTTAATGAATGTGTACAGTACAGTATGTACCTACAAAGTTAGACATTCACATTTCCCCATCGTGGCCCTTTCAGGCAAGTAAAATTAGAATGATCAAGTTCTTGCTGTCCACCCCTGTGCGATGACAGATGACAAATCTGAAGCCATTAAGTTTTGTTTAAGCTACATGCACATGCACATGTATGTCAAGTATTTAGTGAAACATTACCGAGTACATGAATTTTTCCATAGTGGCACTGTCAGGCAAGTAAAATTAGAATGATCAAGTTCTTGCTGTCCACCCACTGTGATGACATTAAATGACACATCTGAAGTCACATGACATTCCATGTAGTTTTGTTCAAGCTACATGCACATGTACCTTGTCAAGTATGTAGTGAAACATTACTGAGTACGAGGTACATTTATGTATGTGACATATAGTATAAATGGTTCCAAATGAGCAAAGAAAAATTGCAGGGAAGCCCTATTTTCTTTGAGCATTTTTCATATCTGGTCAGTTATGAAGTATTTAGTGAAACATACTGGTACACATGAATGTACCTTCTGGAAAAAAAACTTAAACAGAGGAAAGTTTTAAAAACATATTTGGAGCCTTTTAAATTGCAATAACTTCACAGTCAACAAACATGTAGAGGAGAGATTTTATTCGGCGTGACTGCTGATTACGAAAGGTCAACTGAAGCGGATTGACTTTCTAGTTTCCGAACTAATCCAAAGTAATTTATAGAATATATATATTTACATGTTATTTGTATTTTTTAAAGCAAACACGATTAAAGTTGGGGAAAAAAAGCAGACAGCACTTGCTAGAGAAAAGTTAACTGTTCAATTAAGTCGACTTTATATGAGGTTTCTAGAGCAATGTTTACACCGATTATCTTCGCTGGATACCACAGGCGAGTTTTGAGCTACCACAGGCAAGTTTGAGTTATGGGGCCTATTTTAATTGCACAAACGTCATAGATACGAGTAAGACTTGATATGCCTGTAATACTGGGGATTAGAAAAGGTCATTGAAATGCACATTGACTTGCTAATGAGCAGATTAAGGGTACCTTTCTAAGGGGAGGGGGGACCGGGGGGGGGGGGGGGGGGGTCTGAATGGTAAAATCTGCATACAGTTATATCATACTATTTTGCAGAAAAGGTAACTTTATGTAAATGTCAATCTATAATTTAACCAAATAAATATTTTGTGGTGTGAAGTAAAATTAGTTTTAAACTACTGCACTGCAAAATGAACAACAGATACTTATTTATAAGATTGTATTTTGTAAAAAAAAACATGGAAATTGAATCTAGCTAAACCCAGGAGCAAACTGAAATGTAGCGTTATCTGTACAGGAATCTGACACGCAGAGCGAATAACTTGCAGATATGTTTAATGTGTTTTTTTGCTCCTTTTTAATTTAACCCTTGTATTATCATGATTGATTTGATTTACTGTGTAACACATTAGATGTGGCAGTAGCATTGATAGGCTTAAACCAGAAGGGAAGATCAGGTGATAACCAGAAGGGAAGGTCAGGTGATAACATATCAACGCCTAGAGACCTGATTC
Source organism: Echinarachnius parma (assembly GCA_037951105.1). Lineage (NCBI taxonomy): Eukaryota > Metazoa > Echinodermata > Echinoidea > Clypeasteroida > Echinarachniidae > Echinarachnius > Echinarachnius parma. The sequence continues at coordinate 135,257 of JBAMJV010001435.1, forward strand.
AGTCTCCCACACAATGAAGATGATGGAGATAGCCTGAGTGTAGTCGTGTACCCTTTTGTCATGAACTTGCGCAAGTTGCGCTAAATCAAAATTATAGTCCTAGAAATGAACTACCCAATACTAATATTGATGTACAAAATTAGAATGTTTTCCCTGCGGCCTAGTTGGGCAAATGAAATCAAGATATCTGAAAGTTTAATGTCCCGAAAACCTTAATTTAGTGGCCCCAAATAAAGAAATGCATGACAATTTCTGTAATATGGCATTTACATGTACAGTATGACACTTCTGTGGCCCAGAGCTAATTTTTAGTGGTTCTGGCCAGTCAGCTGGGCTGGGAAGTTCAGCTAGTAGAGAGTTACAATAATCAAGATGCGATCATGATGACACAAATGCAAGTGCCTGAGCTTGCCAAGTTTGGAAATAGAGCATCCCTTAAAAAAAAAAAAATATATATTTTGTTCCTGTTTTGGAAATTGAAAAGTATAAAACAATTTCTTTTATGACTTTCATTGGGTGTACAATCAATGATTATTTGTAGGTGTGTTCAGTATGTAGTGCTCAGTCAGAATGGTATTATTTTCTACGATTCTTTCACTCTCACTTTTGCTATTTGATACTGTAGTGTAAATCTTGACGATTAACAGATTTATATCGGCTACTTTGTGAATTAAAGTATTAAATGTTGCAGGATTAATTGTCATCATTGGATTTGCTTTGCTAGAATGTTTTGAAACGGATCTTCATACTAGAATACACACATTCTAACTAAGTTAATAATAATATTGTATAATTGTATTTATAACGCGTATATCACTAATGTCTCTATGCGCTGTTAGAAAATTGAAAATAAAAGGAAGGTATTATTAACTAAGTCTTATAATTCCCATAACAAATTTGTGTAGAAAACTTTCTAGAATTATCACAATCTAAATTCAGGGAAGCAATTAATTTTTAATTTCAGGGGGCTACTTCTTCAATCTGATGGATATTTTGTTAATATTTCACATAATGCCCTATGGTAATTTCAGGAGGCTATTTTGAAAATTAAGAGGCAAAATCAGCCCCCGTGTATTTCCTACACTGACAAACTTTGTTTATAAAATAGAAACTAGTCAAACAAAACTCATTATGTAGTAGTTGGTTTCTAATTGTAAGAGAATACATTTAGTTATGTATCCATAAAATTAATTGTGTAGTTATTCTAAGTTGCACATACAGTAATGTACAGAACTACAGTTAGTATAATAATAATAATAATAATAATATACATTTATATAGCGCATAATAGTAAAATTACTCTCTATGCGCTTTACAATACTAAATTAAATAAACAAAATATATTACAACCTACAAAAACAACGTACACACAAAAATTATACAATTAAAGAAAAGATAAATATTATTACAGTGCAGCCTATTTAAACAAAAAGATGGGTCTTTAATGACTTCATAAACGAATATAATGATGTAGTGTCTGGTAAGGTTCTGCCTTTGGAAAATGGTGGAATAGTTTGGTGTGCAGCCAACATGCTTTGGAAGAATACATTACATACATTTATGTAAGACCGCATACAGTTCTGCACATGTGCATGTACATACATCATTCATATGAGTTATTAGTTCTGCTATAGATCAAGCTGTTATTAAAGCAACAACATTGCCACACTTTGATTCATATTCCTGCTTTTAAAACATTTGTTTTCCATTATTTGAAACACCTGCATGCAGTATGCATACACTCAAGTACATTATCTACACCTTAAAATATGCCATAAACTAAGAAAGAAAAGTTAGGAAACTATTATCACGGTAGCTTAGGGTTACGCTTAACCCCTTGACTACTGGAACCGGGTGGGCTATGTACAAAGTCTATGGGGATTTCAGTATCTCAAAGTGAACAAGTTAATTGGAAATTGAATTCTGGCTGTTTTAAGATTCATGTAGTTAAAAACTTTCAGTAAAAGGGTGCTATGGGTGAAATATTCCCTGCAATTCTTAAAAGAGCTCCTGAAAAATCATTGAATTAAAGTATTAAACAGTCGATTTCAGTGGAAGTGTAATACTGTTCAACTACAAGCACGCTTGAAAAGTAGCTTACCTTGAACATGTATTTGTTTTCCCCTGTTTGAGATTAAATTAAATATTTCCCCCTGGATTCAAGGCTGCCCCCCTTCCCAGCGAGAGGATGTGTTCTTATCTTGATGGCTGAGTCACGGGTCGTTGAAGCCGGAGACTCAAATTTAGCCTCCCAAACCGAAATTGGCAACAAAAATATGACGGACAAAATTCATATATTGTTGTACAAGAACGGCCTGTTTCAGTTTGAAACTGCTGTGCATACATTAACTCATCTTCGAAAAAATGTAACAGAGAAATGCCTTGCATGACAATCAAATCATTTAGCAACAATGAAATGAAATAGTATTGTCAACAATTGCTGACAATTTATACACCATAATTAAATAAAGAAAATATTTTGATGAGAAATGAGAAGAGAAATTTATTAAATATTATTCCCGTTCATTCTCTTACAGCTATAGATAATTAAAGCTATCAAATTAAACAGTGCTTACCAATGAACAAATGACAAAAAATGCAATGTGGTAATTTCATAAATTTCACTTTTAATTAAAGAGTTATCTTTCTTATCGGTCTTTTGATTTAATGCAGCAAATTGCAGTACTAAAAATAACTATGAACTTGTTATTGGCTGCAATTTCATTTCAACAGTTACCGTGGTTAGAAATAAAACAACAACACAGAATTGGCAAATATATACATATATCTGACGTCTTTATAGCTCGCTAGAACAAATTCTGCATGTGGATTATCTCTTGCAGAGGGTAAAAGACATCAGATTCGAAAGATCACAAGACACTGTATAGTGTATACTGTATATTATAGAGATTGGACACAGATGATTATCTTGATATCACTAGAAGGTCATCTGACTTTAAAGTTTAAACAAAAAAGAAGAGTGGGTATTAATAATACAGACAAAAAAACATGTGATTGTTTTTTTACAATCTCCATTTTCTTTTTCTTCTATCCGCATGTAGATTCCCTTTTTAGTTCATTGTAGTAAAGAGGGGCAAATAAAAAGGAAGGGCGACGAAATAAAGAGAAAAAACAGGTGGAATTTGTGTGTACAGTCTGCCTTGTTCTTACACTTCTGTCTTGATTCCTGGATGAAATGATAATAATAATGGGTTTGATTTATATTGCGCCTAATATGATGTAATATTATCTTCAAGCACTTTATACTATTATTAAGGGAAGGAGTCAAAATTGTATATAGCGGGAGGCAGCGGGATCCCGAAGTGACCCACGCGTGAACGATGTGCGCGACGCGCTCTCCTGAAATGCGTTCTGGCTGCAAGGGAACGATGCGTCATCGCGAGCGCAAGAACAAAACAAGCATTTTAGCGCGCACTAGCTGAGCGGAATCTGCGGCCTCCTGCTTAGAACAATTTTAAGTGCGCGCAATTTACAACTGCGTGCAAAACCGTTCCAAGCGGGATCCTGCGGTAGGACGGCAGTGATCATTTTGATGCCTCCCCTAAAAGCAGTGCATTGTCACAAATTGGACGAAGATAATAATCTTGGACTTGATATTGCTGTAGGGTCAGTGTGTAAAATTGCAAATGAAATAGGACTTAAAAGTAGACTCGTAGAAAATAAACAAAATGGGTGATTGTTTACCTTTCGTCGTCTTCTTTGCTTCTGATAATTGATTCAAAGATAGAGAGATATAGTTGTCATGTTGACAAATTATCTCTTTTTCATTATAACTTTAATCTTTAATTCATTTGATTAGCCTTTAAAGATTAACTTATTTTTTTCATTATGGAAATGATAAACTGACCAAAGGTCTCAAGTGTTTTCAATTATGTCATCCTATTTTGTTAAATGCCCTTGTCCATGTTTTTGTCAATATCAAGTTATAAAAGTATTTTCTATTTTTTCCCAGATTCTCATTTTAACACTGGTATATTTTTGCATTGGAGATTTAAAATCCCAAAATAGATTGAATAACAATTTGGAATTCATGCATACATAGATGAAGCCCTGTTAGATGTGAATATGAATTCAAAATTAAATTCATACATATTGATATTCATATACTCCAAATGTGCTCTCATATTCTTATAATGGACACAATAAATATGAATAATATGGATCTGTGGAACAAACAGACTCGTAAAATGCCACCAGCCTCGATTTGTTGCTAAATTGGGTTTGACGTAAATTAGATTTTGCTCTGAAGACTATATGATGAAGTATACCACATGTATCTACAATGTAAATGGTTATTCTAGGGTATGACTATTTACAGGCTACATACGTATTCAAACAATTTCCTTGTAACACAGAGTGCATAGACAATGCATGCGTTTGCGTGTCAATAATTGCATGCCAGCTATGTATTTTCCATGCATTGCCTGTGACACAACAACTATGTTAGACAACTTAAGTTTTCCAACTTTGCTTTGCTTGAGGAGTTTGTCAACTTGTTTATTTTTGTAATGTCAGAATAATGATATCTGAAAAGAAAATATATTTTATAATCTTTTCTGCTCAAATCAATGCTTTGATCCATAGTGAAGTAAAACAATACAATCTGGCATGCGTGGAAAGCACAGTACTGTAACATGTGACATTCAAATGTCGGGTCAACCATAGATAGAGAGAGAGTGAGCATGCCTGCCAATGTACTTGATTTCCTGTGTACACTGTGACAACTGTCTATATCCTAGCCAAATCTTGCTAAGGTTTCATACATGTGCAACAGTGATAAAATTAAAATTGATTTTTTTTTAGGGGCTCCTTTTCAAGTTTGCCTGCATCGAAATAACACTCTTAAATTTGTGTTGCATTTAAATCTATGCAAAATTATGGGGGTGCTTTTATGCATTTTGGGGGCTCTTTGGGGCATTTTGGGGGGTGAATTCGCCCTGAGCCCCCATGTGTTTTTTCAATTTCACTGATGTGTAAACATGATTACTTATGTACTTCAACCTACAAAGGCCATCTAAGATATTTTAAACATGGTTTTGTACATTTATTGTATTCTTTTATGCTTTACTAGAGTCTTTATAGTACTGTAAGAGGAGGAATAAGCAAATTATGTTTCATGTGTGTTATATGTTTACGAGTTGTGTGTACATGTTGCGTTTGTACAATGTACTTGTGTGTGACTGGTTGGTGTGTGCTATTTGTATGTGCATGAGGTTTTTGTAACAATAACGATGGCTTGTACCACGTTTGTCTGACTTATTATGTGCGTTTTGATGTGTTTTTATGGTATGACGATGATCATAATGAATGTTGTGTGTGTGTCTCAGAATGTGATTTTTGAATTATATGATTGTGAATTGTATGTGATGTGTCATATGAATTTCGTGTGTACGTATTAAAATGTGTTTTTTGAAAATATGATATAATGTAAAAAGTGGATTTTGTTCTATAGATGCATGCAGTGTACACTTCCTGTACGGTGACTTTGCTGTTGGACAGAAATAGATTTGGCCTCCACATAATGTAATAGTGTATACCCTCAACCTGTTGCTAGCCTACACCAAGCCTCCACACTATTTTTTTCTCTATTTGCTAACTTGGACATGTAAAATCATTCTTGTTTAAATTTGACTTGCCCAAACAGAACATTTACTTGCCCGAGAAAACGTGTACTGTTAAATTAAAAAAACAATTGAGCTAGGGAGCTTGATTTGGTTGGCAAATTTCTCACTTGTTTCTATATGACATTTACTTGTAAGCCTAAAGGGATTACATTTTCTCTCGTAGTAAAGTTAGTTGCCCATTAAAATTAGACTACTTAATCATCAATTTGTACTCGATTCGCCTCTGACATTGCCATGATACATTTACATTTCGCGTTATGCATAAAAACACACATTTCATTTTTTGAATAAATTAATAAAAATGAGCCAGTGATCTGATTCAATATCAGGCTAATTCACTATTATAATAGTGCAATATAGAGCTGAGTCCAAACGGTCGGATATCCGATATCCGACCGTGAAGGTCGGATACCGAATACAAATTTTCGGATACGAAAATCAAATTTTTTTTTCTTCGATAGATTCGATTAGAAAATGGCAAATTGAACCCTGCTTATCTAATATCTATTGCTAAAGTTAAAAGTTAAGGTATTTTGCATAAATTACAAAAAAACTAAACGAATAATAAACCAAAGGTACTAAGCGGATTAATATACAAGTGTTATAGTGAGAGCCAAATTTAGCAGAATCTATGATGAGATATCAAAGTCTTTCATCTTGACAGCAGTTTGTACACTAACATCGCACTGTCCTGCCGATTCTAATTGAAAAAAACGGACAGAATATCTATATGTGATTTAACAAAATAAAACAAATTAAAAAATTATTTATTTTTTTATTTTATTTTATTTATTATTTTTTTTCTTTTCGGATATTCGATATCTGACCGTTTTTACACGACTCATATTCGAAATGCAAAATATCCGGTTTGACTCAGCTCTAGTGCAATATATATTCTGGAAAAAAATGCAGGGCAGACTATTATCTAGCCTCAGTCTTTATACATTAATGTTAACAGTTGAACCATATGGCTAACAATTGAATAACACTGAAGGGCTGGTGATGCAAAACAACATCGTAAAAGTAAAGTTCAACCGCTGTAAATAACTGATTGCTGCAAAAGAACAGTTTTGCACTGTGTAAACCCATTGCCAATGGGTCCTGTGTTATCTCTATGGGAAATGAAATGATGGTATAGGGAAGAGGTTAACCCTAAAACCTGCGGGAAGAGGTTAACCCTAAAACCTGCGGGAACCCGATGGGTTCTGTATTAATTACATTTGTAACTAATGGATTTGAAAAAAATAAGTAGTCCTCAGATAAACCCATTGCCTGTAGGAATCTGGTGGGTGCCTGTATTAACTGTATGGGAGTTGACAAATTTGATAGGGAAACAGGTTAACCCATTGCCTGTGAGTACCTGGTGGGTCCTGTATTTACTCTTATGGTAGTTGAACAAACCTGGTAGGGCATCCCCTCTGTTCAATGTTCAAGGACTGAGACCAGTACATACTGTATCTGACATGTAATTTGCAACTTGATTACCAAGTTGTTTGTTTACATTTGCGGGACTAAATGACAGTAGAATGACATGTGTGTGGGATTGCAGCCATTTATAACCCTCCAGCCCCGTCCTTTGCCCTACAGTTGGCCCCTGTGTGTAAATGTTATTTCAGATTGCAGTGCTTTATTCTAATGAGCCAAAATTTAAGCAGAGTGTATTAATAAATTGACAGTGAATGGTGAACTTTATCATGCAAGGACTGTCTTCTGTTTATATTATTAGATCTTATGCCAGGGTAGGAAATATACAGGGCTGAGGGCGATTTTGCCCAACATGTAATTTTCAAAATAGCCCCCTGAAATCAGTAGGTAGCCCCTAAAATTACCATAGGGTATTACATATATGTGAAAAATTTCTGGATATCCATCAGATTGGAAAAGTAGCCCCCTAAAATTAAAAATTAATTCCTGCATTGTCTTATAAATGCAGTATGCACTATGCATTATCATATTTTCCATTTGTTTGCAAAGTAATTTGTTTACTTTCTGCAAACATGGCCCATGTCCTGTGTTATATTATTTCAGATTGCAAAACGTGTTTGATTTTAATGAGCAAAAATCTAAGCAGAGTGTAACAAAATCTAGATCTCCACCACATACAAAGGACCTTCTACTGCCTCTACATTAGATGCGGTATCATATTTTCTATTTGTTTTCATACTAAGTTATTTGTTTACATTCTGCCAACTACATGTAATTGACAGCAGAATGACATATGGATGGATGTGGGTTGGAAGCTTCTTATAATAGCACTTTAATTGTCCTTTGCCCTACCCATGGCCCCTGTGTTGTATTATTTCAGATTGCAGTGTTTAATAAAGTGTAAAGAAATCTAAACCTTCGCAGATTCATTAAGTTATAAGGACTACCTTCTGTTTCTATATTAGATTAGGCAACCAAATATAACACGATTTTGTATGTTTTTCTTTGTTGAACAACCTTGATTTTCGGAAATAATATCGCTAATGATATTCGTTTGTCTCGCAATGTCAAACTAGGAATCTAAACGATCATGACGTTTCGTATGCTAGTGCAATACTTTGTCAAATGATAATATCGAATGTAGACACTCGGCTTTTATGCTCTACCGTGGCTCCCAACATCACAACCTTGATTTTACTTGCCCAACTGGGCCACAAGGCAAAAAAGTTACTTTCTAGCATTGCATTTTGTAAATAGAACATCACATCCACGCACTTCACTGGCACTGCACCGCACTGCCTCTCCAGGACAGCACCGAATGGCGCTTTTAAGGAGATATTTTCTTCAAGTATCAAGTATAAGAGTCTGGGAGGATACTTCTAATATACATGTAGGAAGCGTTTCACGAACCCAAGCATGTCAGCTCACGTAGCTCACGTTCTCCTTTTTTTTCTTGTGACACTTTGCTTACGGTTCCTCATTCTCAGATTTACATGTAGGAACCATGCAAACACTAAACAAAAAATGTCCCTCTCGATAGAGGTCACTTGTCTAAAGCCCTCTGCAGACAGAGCCGACTCGACCCGATTCGACTGGTTTTCATTCGGATCGGCTCAGTTTTCAGTGCCTTGCGACACACATTTTGCCAGTCGAAAGACAGTCGGATGCTAGTTGGGGCCAATTCAACACGATGAAACGGATCAGACCGACCGGGCCCACCTCTAGCCTGATTGAAACCAGTCGGATCGGGTCGAGTCGGCTCTGTCTGCGCCGGGCTTAAGTGTTGCCACTTTTCTTGTTTCCCTTGGTGGTCACTATACACAGTTTTGATGTATTCTCAACATTTAGCTCTATTCCCCTCTCATTTGTGTTTATTATGGTGTTATGGTTTGAAATGTTATTATTTGGTTACTGAACTTATTTTCTCCTTCCTTAGAAGATCTAGATCTCCTAATGAGTCCTATCTATCTAGTACCCTCTCAAATTTGAATTAATCCCCCTCTAAAGGGTCAAATTTCAAGTAATTGTTTGAAAATGTAAGCCCTCTCTTCCCTTCTCATGTGTGTCTGTCATCATGCATGGTGTTATGGTTTGAAATTCTTGAATAGGTTACAAATTCACACTCTTACTTCTCCCTCCTCCCTCCCCCCCTCCCCCCTCCCCCCTCCCCCCTCCCCCCTCCCCCCTCCCCCCTCCCCCTCTCTCTTTCTCTCTCTCTATCAATTGAAACTTCGTACCCCTCTCCAAATTCTAATTGATCCCCTCTCACCTCCCATTCTCTCATCTCCCCTTCCCCTCCCCCTGGGCTTTAGAATAGAAAGGAAACCAATCCATAATAAACAATGCATTCAATATCTGTGGTTGTGTGTGTGTGTGTGTGTGTGTGTTTTGTGGTGGTGGTGGTAGTGGTATTGTTTGATGTGGCATTAGGGGTTTGTTAACCCACACACCCCATCCAACACAAAGCACAAGCAATAAATCAATAGTATTTTAATCAATTGACACAGATAGTGCTGTTGGAATCTGCCCTTTTCGCCAAACCACTCTGAGCCTTGTTGGGGGTGCCAGGTCGTGTATTGATTATTTGCCAAGAGGTGGTGAAAGGATGCGCAGCATGCAAAGTGGTGTATTGAAATAAAGGGGAGTTAGGAGGGAACAGTTTGGGCTATTGTGTCTATTTGGCCCCTTGCCCCCCTGTACTAATTGTATGCAAAATCTTACATATCTATGCATGCACATTGTGTATTGTGTGTCCACACAGTACGCACTAAGGAAGGGATGTATCACGTGAGCAGTATGATAGTGTTTTTGTTATAAGATGCAGATTGTGTAAGTTCTTTAATTTAGTTATCTTTTTATGTCATTTTTCTATTCATGAGTTTTACAAGACAAAATTCACATTGTCAGTTTCATATAGTTTTCATGAACGCTGGAGAACTGACTCAAAGAAGAATATTGAGACGTTGTGCAACATTTCTTTGGCTTTATCTGCATTTGCAAGCAATGCATGATATGTCAATACATGGAACACTGTCTCTGTACTGGTGCAGTATGATTGTTATGGCCTAGTGTCACTGCACTGTTTCTCCTTCTGTTTCCTATCCGTTTGACATCCGAAAGGTACCAGCAGGAAACAAAATGATGCGGACTGGTAGATACCTTTAAAACGGCTTTGTTTTGCATGCTTTTTGATGTTTCAATGTTGATGTTGAGAATTGTGATTTTTGTGAACCCAAGACAGGTTTCCATTGAGTTGGACGAATAAAATAAAATATTGAATATTGAATGAAACGAAACGTCATGGAACTTTAAAAATTGCTAGATACTGACCGTTTCGCCACATTTTTGGTCAGATAGGAAACGGAAGAAGCAAAGGTGCAGTGGGACGAGGCAATTATCTGTACGTGGCACCATCCCAAGCCTGTACAATGATAGTGGTGCGTGTTGTATGTACTTGAATGTGAGATATGAGACCATAGCTTAGATATACATGACCCCCGAAGGATGTATGTAGGTCAGACACATGTGGATACATTCTCTTTCATATTACATATGCAAGCATCACAGTGTGAATTCAACCTACAGCGTGTATCTATAGAATACATACTGTAAAGATCCTAGCATGGTTTTGTTTCAGCAGGCCCAGCATACCATTCCATCCATACATTCATGTTGAGTCAGATCACATTCTCGCCACATGGATACATAATGGATTATTGGCCTAGGGGTGTTCCGTGTCGTGTGTGACACGCTCATAGTTGAATACACTCGAGCACACTCTGATATTTTACACTAGGGACAAAAATGAAGTCATTTTGGGGGGCTACTTTTCAAGCTTGCCTGTATGAAAATAGCTCTCTGAAATATGTTTGGCATTGAACTCAATGCAAATTTACAGGGGCTTTTTAATGATTTTTTGGGGCTAAATAGTCCTCAGGCTGAGCCCCCGTGTATTTGTTCACTGCTTTACACACAAGTAAGCTTGAACACGCAAACGGCCATCAAACCATGTGGCATGAGTGCATGCATGCATACATGTACGAAGAGACACAAACCCAAACACTCATTTCAAGCATTTCCACACCTTGTCTTAAAGGTGCACCTGTAAAGTGTTAGATATTGCCCAAAATGACATTTGAGACTTCAATCCTGTACCAAAATCATTGTAAGATATGTCCGAATGATGGGTGAACGTTTCATTGAAAAAGAACACTGCTTCCCTGGTTAAAAAAGAGAAAAATATGCGTCGGCTTTAACAACGAATGACTGTATGACGTTTATGACCGTTCATTAACGCTTTTGAGCTGAATGATAGATATCGTCATACTAAAGGGGCATTTGAAAAAATCTAACCCTGTTTTATTCTTCTCTTACCATAAGCTAAACAACACGGTAGAAGAGAAAAGAGGAAGCTCCAAGTAATTTTCGTGGAGTTACACACTTTACAGGCATCCCTTTAACCCGTTGCTTACGGGAACCAGTTGGGCTATGTACAAAGTCTGTGGGGATTTCAGAATCTCGCAGTGAACGGGTTAACATACGCAGATACACACACACACACACACACATAGTGGCAGAGAAGAACACAATGTATGCCCCAAAAGATACTATAACAAAGCTAATGATCCATCTTCTAAATGCTGCCACGATGATGGTCGATGTGTGTTTATTTTAGATCAAACCACTTCCATTTTGGTCATGAGTTGTGATGTCATGATGATGCAAATGCGTGTTGCTGATAATTTTATCTATTAAAGGACTGTTTGTCGATTGTGTCATTGAAGTATTTTAAAACAGACATACATGTATATGACCAAGGATGCTCCTCAAAATAGCCTGACCTTTTTAAGGCTGGTGCAAATATAGGGCAGTAGGAAGCGTGGAATGAGTATTGCTTGTATCGTAATGATTGTGCAAGGAGTATGGGTTTGAATGCTTGAAGGACTAGCAATTTAAGTTATTGTAAATCATTATGTTAACAGTTATGATAGAGAATTCCTGATAGGGCACCAGTGCAATTACATCTTGGTATTAAATGCAATTTATTTTAGTAGGGAGTTAAACTTTGTTCAAATTGATGTTGCTCACTGCACAAACTTTGTGCGTACATCAGTTGAAAACATTTATATGGGGGCTATTTCTAATCTTGCCTGTCGTAAAGAAAACATTCAGATTTAGGTATTTCATTTTAAGTTCTATGTCACGTTTTAGGGCTCTTTTGTGCCTTTCATCGTCAGGGGCTCTTTTAGGCATATCACTGTGCTGAACACTGTTTTTATGACTAACTTATATTTGAAAATAATGATATCAACATTATTTTAACTAATTTATTTATATTTCCCCCCTGCGCAGGTATGTCATCCCTCACCTCCAGGAGGACTAACTTTGGCTCACAGACCAGCGCCTTCTGCTCCTTCAAGAACAAGAAACTCGGACTGGACAATACGAGTAGCACGCACCAATCACAGCCATCCCAATCCCAGTCTAGACAGTGCGCGTCCAACAACAATGACGTGATAGTCACCACTAACCCCCACACTGGGGTATCCACTAGCTCCCTTAGAACAGTTCCCCTAAGCAGTTCCACATCACGGGATTTAATACATGTAGAGTCATCATCGACATCAAAGAGTAGCGGATCATCGTCGGCGCGGCGGACGCAGAATGTCATACAGGCGTCGACCGTAAGACTATTAGATACATATCAGAAGTGCGGGTTGAAGCGAAAAAGCGAAGAGCTGGATAACCACCGGCATTACAGCAGCGGGCGGCACGAGCGACACGAACGCACGGAGCGCACCGATCGGACAGAGAGGACAAACCGAAATGAGCATCACGAGAAAAGGACGGAGCGAGCGGCGGAGAAGCATGCATCGTCGAGCCATACGAGCAAGGCTTCGACCAGCAACGCCAATACGGCGACAAACTCCAACAAGAACGCGAACTCCTCAAAGAAGAGCTCATCCGGTGGGGAAGGGGACTACCAGCTAGTACAGCATGAAGTGCTCTGCTCACTCACGAACAGTTATGAAGTCCTCGAGTTCCTTGGGCGAGGCACGTTCGGACAAGTCGTCAAATGCTGGAAGCGAGGCACCAACGAGATTGTCGCCATCAAGATCCTGAAGAACCATCCGTCGTACGCCCGTCAGGGTCAGATCGAGGTCAGCATCCTTGCGCGGCTGTCCGCGGAGAATGCAGACGACTACAACCTCGTGCGTGCCTACGAGTACTTCCAGCATAAGAACCACACGTGCCTCGTCTTTGAACTCTTGGAGAAGAACCTCTACGACTTTCTCAAACAGAGCAAGTTCCGCCCCCTCCCCCTCAAACACATCCGCCCCACTCTCCAGCAAGTCCTCGTTGCTCTCCTGAAACTGAAGACCCTCGGGTTGATCCATGCGGACTTAAAACCAGAGAACATCATGCTGGTGGATCCCGTCAGACAACCCTACAGGGTCAAGGTGATAGACTTTGGTTCTGCCAGTCACGTCTCAAAGGCTGTCTGTTCAACCTACCTTCAGTCAAGATACTACAGGTATGTTGTTTATATATATTCAACGCTCGAAATTGGCGTAGGCCCGATGGCCCGGGGCCAGTAAAAGTTGCGGTCGGGCCAGTAAAAACATGAAAATGCCAAAGTTTGGTGGCCCGATCGGGCCACCAAATGTTTAAACCATAAGAAGACAACATCAAGGAATATGAATCTCAAGTTTGACACCTCTTAAAAACACTTTAATTGTGATTTAAATATTTGCAAGAAATGAAAAGGACGGACATAAAAAGTCGCAAGCGCACTTGCGCTAGTTGAATTAATCCTTAGGCCAGCCTTCTCGCCAGAAAAAAATTTACGCTTGGCGCAAAATCAAAAATGTATAGATCGGAAAAATTGCGCTTGGCGGAGCTCAAGTTATCGGCGCGATAGCGCCGATCGCGCACGCGAAGCGTGCGCAGGGGGGAGGGCCGGGAGGGGGGATGTGCCCCCCTCCCGCGCGTAGCGCGAAAACTCAAAACTAGACCATCTTTTGGAGCGAATTTTGACCTCATTTGGGTACTAAAACAGCAAGTAACTCGATCAATTCCCACGTGCATGCAGATAGAAAAAAGACCCAGTCGTCGGAGCTGACGCCGCGAGCGTGCATGCAACGTTTCAGTTTGAAACGGGCGGTTTAGATCGCCAGCTAGACTCCCGACAATTCCATCGTTTTTGTGTCCTCTTTTACATTAAAATGCAGTATTTTACTGTCGGCCGACAGTGAAATACAATGTAGAAAAGGACATGAAAACATTAGATTTTTCTATATAGTCGCCAGCAAGCTGTATAATTCGGGGGAAGCTAGTACATAAACTTTACTCGGGACAGTTGTGCGTTGATGTCATTGTCATAATAATGGCCTCAAAATATAACTATCAACATAATCATAACATGTTTTTTTTCTTTCCTTTTTAGGAAGATGACAGACGGTCCGAGTCAGTAAGAGTACCACATCCATTTTGTTGCAAGGCTCCTTCAAATCATCGGAAACCGTTCAGCTTCTACAGACATTCGGGCTTGAACAAAAAATGCAGTGTAATGCTTTATCATAATTTGTCTATCCCTGTTGTTTTAGTCATCTTCTTTTAATAATGAATTTGTTGACGGTCCTGGTATGAGTATGATTTAGTTTCATGTGCGACTGCCCTGCCGACTAGCGATGATTTTGATTGTGATGTTTAATCATTAATACTTACCATTTTACTTTAGTATTTCAAATGATGGCTCGGCTATTTTATGATAGTTTTACCCCAGTTTTACTGATAATTTGATAGTCATATTTAAAATAATAACTTGGAGATGATTTTTCTTTAGTATGTGATGATGTACAAAAAAATCAACTGATAATAAATAATGAAAAATAAACGATTACTTGGTATGACTTGGTGATGAATGAGTATGTGAACTTGATAATGACTGTGTTGAAACGACTATAAAACCATGACAAGACGAAAGTGATGGTGCAAGTATGACTACATCGATCGGGATTTGGGAATGTCGGCATAATTAAAACTCCACGGCGCTCACGTACCAAAAAGTCTAAGGTAAGTCTGTCAGGTAGGTAATCTGCTATTAATCTGCTTTATGTACATATTATTATAAATTATCAGACAAATTACAAGCCCCAAACAAGTCTATGAACTATGGGAAAGCAATATTTGAATCTATGCCGCGATGTGATCACACAACACACGCGCGCCACGTGGTGGATTTTGAAAGCTAAATAACAACAATAACATCGTAAGGCAAGTTGAAGTTGAATTGCTAAATAGCTAGGGCGGGACCGTACCGGGAACGTACATGTTGCATGTATGTACAAGGTACCGTACAGCTGGCCGTACACACAGAGATCGAGTCGTGATTATTATACTATCACCGTAAATAATGTCACGTAAAACTTGTAAGATATTTTGATCGTCGAATCATTGTTGGTAAGTTCATGTTTGATATTAAATTACCTTTACCTCGAATAGACTACTTGCATGCTTCGAAAGAAAACACAAATGGTATTTTACGTCGTTTCAACGTTCTAATCATGGACTGTTTGCAGCATGCAGCTGCACACACGAATGCCAATGCAATGAACTTACAGTCACAATTTGAACGTGTATCTCACTGTTAAAATGACGCAAAATTTATCTTTGGCTGTCTTTCTGGAGATTTGAAAGTAGTTTATTGGAAAATAATTTAATATTGATCATGGACTTGACGGCGAGGTTGCGATAGTTCTGATATTTGTATTTAAAAATTCATGAGAAACTATACTTTGCGTACGGGCTGGGTTGAATAGGGTTTTAGAATTTACTATACTGCTTCTGACAGCGTATTACTCTTGGTCTGGGTATGGGGTGGGTGGGGTGGGTGGGGTAGGGGGGGGGGGGTGGGCGCACGCACATTATTCAATGGGGACACGTACTTATTTTATTTACACACCATTCCTTTTTTTAATAAATATAAATTGGGGGTCAAACTCGAATTGTATCGAGGACCAACCCGTAACACCCATAAAGTAACAATTCAAGCTAATCTCCCTACTTACATTTTGTACTGTAATCGCGGTATTGCCTCTGCCTCAGTTCGACATATTATTTCCTTGGCTTCGCCTCTCTCCATCTTAATGTCTCGTGTCGGTCCGTCTGACGACCATCAGTCGGGATATATTTTCATAATTCGCCAAGGAGAAACACCGGGCCTCGTATACCATCACTGATAATTTTCTTCAGTAGGAATTTATAATATATTCGACTTATATAGCGCCTAATAATGATTGATAATCTTCTCTAAGCGCTTTACAATAATATAGTGATCACCGATCATGCACCATCATCCTTTATGTCATAATCACAGTCATCCTCATCTTGATCATCACATTTCATAATTACCATCACATTCATCAGTTCCGATATAATCATGCATCCCCACCGTCATGCTCATCATCTTCATTATCATTTCATCATCCTCGTCCGTTCATCATTCATGTCATAATCATCACCGTCATCCTCATCTTGATCATCCGTTCATCATTTCCGATATCATAATCATACATGCCCGAGATCGTCATGCTCACACCATCTTCATTATTATTTCCTCATCCTTATCCCATCATGGCATGATCGTCCTCAGTCCAATGATTAATCTTTGTGCAAACAAATTATCAGCTATCCTATGAAAGTTTGTAACTTAAACCTTTCTTTCTGCATGTTTGTTTTCCCCGGGCCGTTATCTGATGCCGTTTGTCCCTTTTTTCTCTATCAATTTATTTTCCATTTATATCCGAATCTAAGTTCTAACTGTTGATCATGTCTAGGTATTATTTTACAGCTTATACAGCCAATTAACGTTTCCTTATTTCGCTCAAGTCGGACCAAAATGCCCTCATTGTTTATTCCCCTTAATTGGTTATGACTTTAACTATCTATAATCCCTTTGTCTTATAAATATAATTATCTCATGCCCAGCATGATCCGTCTCATGTTGTGCGTCCGTCTTCAGCTCTATTTGGACGATCCCTTTCTCAGTGTCTGACTGTCTGTAAATGAAAGCAAATATGAAATAAAACATGTTAGATTATTATCAAAACATGTAGTAGCGTGTTATGATCGCGGGAAAATCATATATATGATTTTCTCTGATCATAATACGCGAAAACAAAATGCTATTGTCGATCGTACAATAATAACAAACCGGCCACGTGTGTGCACGGTGCTCCGCGATCAGAGCTAGAGCACCTCTTCGCATAGCGGCCTGGCGCGGGGCAGCCCGCCGCGCCGCCTGGCCCGCTTCCGAACGCTTTCCGACGTGTGACTGGGAGTCTTGAGGTTCGTTTCTGAGATACTCGCGACGACCGCGCGCGCAGGGAAATCGCATAGGGATCGCATATCAATGGGAAATCGCCGCAGAAAATATGATGAGAAAGTCTTTCATGCGGTGAAAACATTTCCGTAACATTTAGCATGAGAAACTGTTTGTATAAACATGATTTATTTGCAATTTACTTCAGGCGCTTGGCGCTGAATATTGCGCTTGGCGGCACACTTGGCGGGGGAAGTTTGCGCTTGGCGCGGGAAACTCTACCAACTCATACGCTTGGCGGCGCCGCCAAGTGTTTTATACACTGGCGAGAAGGTTGCCTTAGGCCATAAAAAATAAATTGTTGGATTGGCGTAACCCGCCCGTCCCTAAAAATACCGCCGACCCTAGAGGACACACGGTAGTAAATATTATCCCCATAGGCTTACACACTAAACACCATAATTTCAATCCAAGATAAAATATAAACGATTGCATGAAGTTTCCTATTTTTTTTATATATCTCTATATCATGGTAGATCTATCAACAGAAAAAATTTAAAAAAAATTGATGCAGCGGAAAATTAATAAAATGAGCCTTGAACGAAGAATACATATTTTCAGAGATGCCAACCGTTCCGTTTTTGCCGTATTTGTTACGTTTTTTCACGCAAAATACGGCAGTACGTTTTCCCCTAATAAAATACGTTTTTTTTGGAAAAAAAACAAAAAAAACAAAAACAATTTTTTTTTTTTTTTTTTTTTTTTTTTTTTTTTTTTTTTTCCCCCCCCTCCTCCCTATAGAAACGATCGGAAAACGGCAACAAAATTTACTTTGAACCCTGATAAACTATTACTCCAGATACATATTTTAAATATAACACAAATAAACCGAACAAACTCATACAAACGCTGGTGTGATCGACCGAACCAACTTTTATATTAACACGCGCGTAAAGGGTATTTTTGCTGAGCGAATTGGCTTCGCGAAAAAATATGTTTTTTTGCCTCTAAAGTTGGCAGCTCTGAAAATACTTTTTTGGGGTTCAAAATACTGTTTTTTACCTCTCAGAATACTTTTTTTGGTTTGTGAAGGTTGGCATCTCTGTATTTTGTATTGGTCTTGTCTACAGGATTCCAGATCTCCATGCTTTGCACTGAATAATCAAAAAAAGACATCATTTACCAGATTTATCCAGAATTTGGGCTTATTATGGAAGATAGCATTACCTTAATGCCAAATCCAACATAAAAATACAGATAATAACAACTTAAGTATTGTTTCTGATTTATTTTCTGAAAAAAAATGACGTCATTGTTCCTCCGCGTTTTTGAGAAAAAAAGTCGAAAAGCCTGAATTACACCCGTGCACCCTAGATGTTTTTGCCGATTGCGATCAATATCGTTATGTATCGTTGTGTATATCGAAGCGAAAAAATTGCTATCGCCTGAGTATCGCGCTGCATTTACGATCGATATATTTGCTGCACTAAAAACCCGGAAGTGTTGCGATATCGCTTTTTCCCCGCGAGGCGATGAAGGCGCGAATACTGTATACAGTACATGCAATGTACCGTACGTATACGCGGTACCGAATACCCCGCGGTACCTATGCAGCGCATGCATGTACAATGTTTATAAATGCCGCCGGCCAGGGCCAGCATGCATATCTGCATATAAACAAAAAGTAAAAAAAAAAAAAAAAAAAATCCCGACCGACCTACCCTAATTTTTGGTTGCCCGTTACGCCAATCAAACAATTTTTTTTTTGGCCTTATTTATGCCTACAAATATGTGCTATTTCCTCATATGAACACTCTCCCTTGAATTATCTACTTCTTGCATGATAAATCATGGTAAAATTAAACAACTTCCAGAGGTGTGTAATGACTAAAAGTAAAAGCATATGCTTATGCTGTTTTCTTAATTTCCCACACACCCCCTGGAAGCCTTTGCAACATGTAGAATATAAACATAGAACAACCAATCCACAGAGGGAGTATGTGTGCATACTAAGACCTATCAAAACACATGTCTAACTTTTCACATTCATTCATATTGCAAAGTGCAGTGTGCTTGCCTTTGCGATACCGTCAATAAAGGGGAATAATTTCATCTTTCGGATCATTATTCATATTTTTGAAGGTATTAGAAAGAATCATTTTTACAAGGTAGAGACTTGTGACTACTTGGAATTATTTTAGCTTGTAAAATAACAAAGATTTAAGTGATTTCATTTCCCGATTTGAAAAGTTATCTTACAAATTCTTAGCTATGCTCAGTCCCATGTGTGTTTTTTTGTGTTGGAGATTTTATGGACCATAAAATAACAAAATCGTACATGGAAAAGAGCTTAGTTTCATCAGTTGATGACTCTTAGATGAAACTGCTCGATTCTAGGTTTTGTTTTGTTTATTCAGTGATGGATTTCTTTAATGATGGTGGTAATTTTAACACATAACTTCCATAATTTACCAATTAATGACCAAGTAGTCATGACCATTGTTTTTCTTTGTTTGTAAATTTTATTTCCGGGCCACCAGAAAAAAAGATAATTTCGAGCATTGGAATACAGTAACAAATGAGGCTAAACATTGCCCAGTACCCTGAAACTATGAATATGGTTATTGTTTTAATTTTACTTTTGTTTTTCCTTATTTTTTTCGGGCCAGTAGATTTTGGTTTCGGGCCACCAAAATTGGAAAAATACTAATTTTACTGGCCCGACCAGGCCACCAGCAAAAAAAGTTAATTTCGAGGGTTGATATATTTGTTTGTTGTTTTGTTCATTGTTTTGTTCATTTATAAAAAACAATAATAATAATAAGATAAACTAACAAATATATTTCTAATTGATCTTTTAGATTTTGTGTGCACATTGTTAAACTTTATTTGTTATTTTGTAATATTTGTTGCCAATCCAGATAGTTTGTGAAGGTAAATTGACAGTCTATCTTCATCAAGATTTCTGTTTGTTTGGTTTCAGTTGGTTGTTTGTCCATTGCCAACTGAGGAAATGTTGTTCTCTTCAAAATCATGTTCATGCGTAAGGCATGGGTGCAGGATTTTTTTTATTGGGAGTCCATACAACGCTTAGTAACACATGACAATGAATCAGAATGTATTGGAAAGGAGGAGCTGGAATGTTATAAACAGTCTAGACTACAGCCTTAGCTACACATGGAGACATCACTAACTCTGGGGACTTTCATAACCTTTTTTCAAAACTGACACTAAAAACGGGGTTCACACGTTGACTCTCTGTTGCTTAGCACAGCATTAGTATGCAAAAGACTTTGTATTATGAGAGTGCTTGTGATAGGCATGAAATGGTTGAAAATTTGAACATGAGTAGATATCTACTTTTTTTAGGACTTAAATGAAATGTTATTGTCAAATTTTCTGTTGAAAAAAGGGCTCACACAACACTTTGTTTCATATTCAATGTGCACAAAAGAGACTAAATACTGTGAGAGTAAAGAAAAGAAAAAGACAAAAAAGAATCGTGAACACATGAACAGTGCAGATGACAGGCTGAGAGGTGTAAATGTGGATGCATTATGTGCCGAACTCTGGGGAGTCCAACAACCTCTGGCGGACAGTTTGGGGTCGATTGAGGTCGAAGCTCTACCGAGAATTGGAGAGGAGAACAGCGGTGGTGTGGTTGGAACCTGTCTCCAGGCATTTTTATCTGAGTTGTAGTTTTGAAGTTTTGAAGTAGAGAGCTGCTGGGTTTGTGTTCAATCATCTGATGCCTCTCAGGAGCAAAATTATGATTTTTTTGCCAGTTACCTCTAGACAATCGTAATGAGAATGGTTTTGATGGTTTGCTTTCATATTTTTCATTTTCACTCTCTTCTCTTTTGCCAGTTACCTCGAATCAGGCCTGTAATCATAAATGAGATCGGTTTTGATTGCTTTCTTTTTTTTAATCTTCACTTCATTGAAATAAATGGCAATATTGTCTGAGATTTCAGAGCTATTCGAGTCTGGTTTAAGTATTTTACCTCAATGGTTTGAAGAGATTTCTCAGAAAATGAGTTGTTATTGCCACTGGACAACCACTTTAGAAATAAGGAGTATTTTGATGGCTTCTGTTTTTCCACTCGCTCAGGTTCTAGGAAGATCAGTACTCGCACATAGTCTTACACAGACTTGTGTGAGGTTTCGACTTGGGTGTAGCAATAATAGAAATTAGCTATTCACTATTTTGCTCAGTCGGGCAAGTGAAAACAAGATTTGACAAATTCTATGGCCCCAAACTGATTCTGGTGGCCCCTAAACAAAGAAAAACATAGAAAAAGTTGTTATATTGGTTGCCCATTGCATCGACAACTCGCACTGGCCCGCTGGCCCGGGGCCAGTGAAATTGCACTTCGGGCCAGCAAAAATGTATAAAAAGTCATATTTCGGTGGCCCGATCGGGCAAGCAGATTTTCAACCCGACATTGACAAAATGAGAAAAATCTTGTTTTCTTCCATGTAATGCTTCATCTACAATCACAGGTTTGATCAGGAAAGGGTGATAGTTTGAATAGTAATAACAAAATCCACCAAATCATTTCTGGGCTCTTTTTTTTCCAGGGGCTCTTTTGGGCATTTCGGGGGCGAATTCGCCCGCCGCCCCCGTGTATTTTTTCCCCTGATTCTGTGATATCAGGAAAATGCTTGAAGTGTTACTTTGCAACTACACAATTATGGCAAGTCAAGATAACGTCAACCTAGCTGTTGAAATTTCATCTTGATTTACGATGACATGTTTCACATCATATTGAAGCCCATGAGTTGAAGTTTGAATTCCATAAAAGAAATTCAAATTTATGTAAATTTATGCAAATTTGAAGGCCTCATTTGCATAAATGTGAAATAGAGTGTTACGTATGGGACAATTATAAAAATTCATAAAAAAATCAAAGGGAATGATATGATATTTCATTCATATACAGACATGACCACTCAATCATCCATATAAATTTTTGCATAAAATATTAAGTCATGACCTAATTAATTATGCAAATTAGGTCATGTCTTAGCTTGAAATGTCCCATACGTACAGTACACGCAAGAGAACTTCCGCTCTCCGTCAATTTCGTGTTCCAACTAAAGTTCGTCTTTCAAATTGGTTGCCAACTAAATTGGACAAACTTTAGTCCATGCTCTCTTTCCCCAACGATTCTGACGCTTTATGACGCTTTATGGACACAATTTAGTCCGCATCCGCCGCGCTCATTCCGTTCGGAAAATGCTTTGTTCGCTCGGCAATTCACTCGGCAATTGCGTCTTAAATTTCGTCAAGAGTGTCCATGTGCGCTGCGTGCATTA